>PVIJ01001870.1:0-180577 GCA_004024925.1 Scalopus aquaticus
TAGTGGTTGGACCAGTTCACATTCCCACCAGCAGTGTAGAAGAGTTCCTTTTTCTCCACATCCTTTCCAGCATTTGTTGTTGCCTGTATTTTTAATGTGTTCCATCCTCTCAGGTGTGAGGTGGTATCTCATAGTGGTTTTGATTTGCATTTCCTTGATTATAAGTGATGTTGAGCATTTTTTCATGTATCTGTTGGCCATTTGCTAGAAAAATGAAATTAGACTACTACCTCACACCATGCACAAAACCAATTCAAAATGAATAAGAGACTTGGATGTAAGACCTGAAACCATAAAATATCTAGAAGAAAACATAGGCAAAACAATACATGACATCCTCCTTAGTAATATTTTTAAAGACACATTCCCCAAAGCAAGGATAGTGAAGGAAAAGATAAATAGCTGGGATTACATCAAACTAAAAAGCTTCTGTACAGCAAAAGAGACATTAACCAAAACAAAGAAACAGCCTCCCAACTGGGAAAAAATTTTTGCACTCCACAGAACAGACAAGGGACTGATCACAAAAATCTACAAAGAACTCACACGACTCAACAAGAACAAAGCAAAAAATCCAGTCAAAAAATGGGCAGAAGAACTTAAAAGATACTTCTCCAAAGAAGAACTGCAAATGGCCAACAGGCATATGAAAAAATGTTCAACATCCCTCATAATCAGGGAAATGCAAATAAAAACCACAATGAGATACCACCTTACACCAGCAAGAATGGCACATATTAAAAAAACAGGGAACTAATGTTGGCGAGGATGTGGAGAAAAAAGAACTCTCCTACACTGCTGATGGGAATGCAAACTGGTCCAACCACTATGGAAAGCTGTATGGCAGTTCCTCAAATTGCTTAAAATGGAACTTCCATATGACCCAGTAATACCACTTCTGGGAATCTATCCAAAGGACACAAAAACATTAATCCAGAAAGATACATGCACCTGTATGTTTATTGCAGCGATATTTACAATAGCTAAAATTGGAACCCAGATGCCCAAAAATAGATGACTGAATCAAGATGTGGTACATATACACAATGGAATACTATTCAGCATTCAAAAAAGATAAACATATGCAATTCGCAGCAGCATCGATAGAGTTAGAAGGGATTATGCTCAGAGAAATAAGCCAGAAAGAAAGAGAAACCTATTGAATGGTTTCACTTATAACAATATAGGCAAACCAAATAAGACAGAGACATCCAGCAAGGGATGGGGAAGATAGGGCTCAAAAAGGGTAGAAAAGAGCACAAGGGACTATGGTAATGGCTCACAGGTGAATTTGTAGTGGGTAACCTATGGGGAATACACAATAATGTAAAAAATATGAATAAAATATTTTATTGATGGAAACAGTGAATATTGACTTAACTATTAAATTAATGTTAACTATTACAGTACTTTATACTCTGCCTGCTTTATTTGTTTTTTTCATTTTTGTTTTTCTTTTGCTTTGGAGTACTTTCTCCTATTTTAATACTATAAAGCAATGCAATTTAATTTAAATATAACATCCCAAATTCAATACAAAAATATAGTAATAAAAACACCTATACCAGGAATTCCAGATCAGAATGGCAATCTTTGCATTCCCATTTCTGCCTTGATCCAGCTTCCCAGTATTTCAGGGAGAGGAGATGGTATTCTCATCTGATGCCCCAAATTTTTCAGTTACCACCCCCAGGGTGGCCACAAGTTCAGTGGATGGTAGTAAAGAAACAAATAGTTCTTAATTGGCTATCACTCCATGGCTCAGCACAGAGAACAAAGACAGAAACACTCATTTACCTCTCTTCCTCTGAAAGAGGTGTATTTATATATTTTAAAGATCTTCTGCCTGAGATTCTGAATCCCAATCAGTATAAATCTAGGCTCTGACTGAAATCCTTCCCTTTATGAGACTGACAGGTCTTAACACACACGCAACTGCTGGAAGCCACACAATTATTCTGATTGGACAAGCAAAAAGGCAACAATAGAGAGAGCAAAGGAAAATGAAAAAACAGAAGATATGTTCCAAATGAAAGAACAAGATAATAATTCAAAGAAAGATCTATGAAGCAGTGGTAAATGGTTTGCCTGCTAAAGAGCTCAAAATAATGGTCATAAAAATGCTCACAGAGCTTGGGAGAAAGGGTAACCAAAGTGAAAATTTCAAGAGACAAAATACAAAGAGAGAAAAACAGAGAGAAAAAATATATAAGAAACACAAAATAGAGATTACAGAGTTGAAGAGCACAATAACTGAAGTGAAAAATTGAATAGAGGACTTCAACAGCCAACTAAATGAAGCAGAGAAATCAAAGTCAGGGTAATTGAAATCACTGAATCAGCAAAAAAGAAGAAATAATTTTTAAAATGTGAAGATGAGGGACTTATGATACAACATCAAGCAGAGGGAGAGAGAAAGGAACAAAAAGCTTATTTGAAAAAATAATGGCTGAAAATTTACCAAATCTAGGGAAGGACACAGACATCCAGATTGCAGATGCTCAGCGTTCCATATAAAATGAGCCAAAAGAAACCCACAATAAGATACATTATAATCAAAACACCAAAAGACAAGGAGAGAATCTTAAATAAAGCAACAAAAGAAAAACAACTCACATGCAAAGGAACCCCCTAACTATGGACAGGTTTTCAGCAGAAACTTTCAAGGCCAAAATGAATTGGCATGATACATTTAAAGTTCTGAGGGGGAAAATAATTTCCAACAAATAAAACTCTACCCAACAAACTTGTCTAAGAATTGAAGGAGAAAGAAATTTCCAAACAAGCTAATGGAGTTCATACCCGTCCCCCCCACCACACCCCAGTCGCATCTTATAGCAAATATCAAACTTCTTTATGCAGAAACAAAAAGTTGGTCATTGTAACAGAAACATGTTATCAATAGTAAAGGTAATATGTGGTCTCTCTACCATTTGGTGCCTCTGCACCCGTGTGTGTGTGGCCTTTCTATGCGCCTGTGTGTGTGTAAAAGAATTGGATAAGGCACTCCCGTGTAATTGGCTTAAGACAAGGTAGTCTTCAGACTACATCACGAGGCAGCAGGGGACGCCTAGGTAGCCGTTGACTGATTGTGTGGACATGGTGGTCTGAGGTGGTCCGGGAATAGCCCGGAGATTACATCAAGCACATGCATAGGAAGTCCTCCCTGTATGCATGACCGACATCTCTCCCATTCCCATAAAATTCATTACCCTTTGTCTCCCCTGAACCCTGCTCCTCCTGCCATTGTCACATCATCAATCATGCTTGTGTATTACTGCTAATAAATAGCAAGGTGGCTTCTCACTGAGCAGCAGAGTCTTGTCTTGCAAACCTGGTCCATGACTCGTCCCTCAGATTGTCCCCAGGAACATGCTGGCGCGTTCCTAACCACCAGAGTAATACATAGTAAAATTCACCCTCAGTGCATCAGTGGCTTCAAATTCCTCAATAATTTGTATTTTCTTCCTCACATAGCTTTCTGCCACTTTCCAGAGAGAATCTGTCACTTGAATCTCTCCCAGAGATATCCCACTTTTATTCATTATTTTTACTCAATACTTGTGATATAGTAGTGGGCTGTGGGATAGGGTCCTTTTCTCAGACTATAATTATGCTTCAATCTTACGCAAACACTGTGGACTTGGGACTTGTCACAGTGACCTTCACAAGCTCATTTCCTCTATAGGTGAGACTTATTCCCTTGTCTCTCCCCAGATACAATTTGTTTCCACCAGTATTCTCAGGTTATGATTTTGTTGTCCTTCCGTTTGTAGATTCAGGCTTTTGTTACTTAAGGGTTCATCTAATTTTTTTTTCAGATATTGTCTTTGCATTTCTAGATGTCTCTTTTTTGTTTTTATAACTTCCATTTCTCTACTCCTCATGCTCTTTTTCTGTAAATCCATGAGCATATTTATCAAATATGTTTTAACTTCCTTATCTGCTAATTCCATCTCCTCTCTCATTTCTCTTTCTTTTTCCACCCACTTCTTTATCTCCTCATTATAGTTCTCATTATTGTTTCTCCTTATTATTGTTCTCTTTCTTGCCATGTCTAGTAATTTTCATTAGATTTGATTCATTGGGATTTTATTGTGCTAAGTGCTTGATTTTGTTGTATTTCTTTAAAGAATGTTGTTGTTTATATAGCAGATAGTTCAGTTACTTGAAGATATGATTACTCACTTTTGATGCTTCTTTTTAAAGTTCATTTTTAAATAAAATGAATTGGAGTAGTCTTAGTAGGACTGTTTCGCTCCACTACCAAGGCATGATCTTCCTGGTCACCACTGAATTCCAGATATTCAGAGGTATGCCACATTCTGGCTAATTAAAACACAATTCTTGGGCCTCCCTGGTGGCGCAACAGTTTAAGCGCAGTGCTGTGGAGCTGTCAGTGGCTGCAGCATGAGTTCGATGCCCAGCCGGAGAGAATCCCACATGGCGTGGCAGACCTCTCCTGCCTCGCCCACTGCTCCCCTCAGCAGTGTATTTCGGTTGATCTGCCTGTTCTGCACCCCCATTCTGTCTCTGGTGAACCTTCTCACTGCCCCGTACCTCTGACCTACACCCCAGCTTGTATGTAAAATATTTTTTTAAATCTTAAGAAAACACACACACACACAATTCTCTTAGTGTGTGTCCACTAGAAACTTCAAATATAGCTTCTAGAACACTGTTTTCTAGGCCTTAAAATTTCACTCTATACATTTCAACTTCATATTAAGCAATAGTCTCAAAGGGACTGTATGTAGACTTCTGGAGCTTTCTTCAGTCTTCCTTCTTCTCTGAAACTTCAAATTCCATCCTCTTTAGCCACCCCAAATTCAAATCACACTCTCTTAACTCAGCAGGTTCATCATTCTCTGCTTGTAACTAACTTCTAGGCACCATGTTTTAAAGAGATCCTTCAGAATGAAATCCAAACAATGAAAGTGTTTCTCTTACTGTGTCCTTCTCTCGGAAATCATAGTCCGATAGGGCCCAAGGTTCAATAATCCCTTTGTATTCCCCTATATATTTTTCCTGTGTTCTAATTGTTTACATTAATAGACTATGTCTGTTACCAATTACACTCTCATGTTCTAATGTTGAAAGTCACAAACAAACTCTTCTGAGGACTATCACACATACCACATGTTCCAAAATACGATCACAGGAAAACTGCTCTAATAGTAACTTTGCTTTAACCTCTCTGTTCCTAAGATAAGGTCAAGTGCTTCATCTTCTTGACATGCACTTAGAAAATTAAGTGACTTTGTGACTTGAGGCTGGATGTTATAGGATTCATTAAGTCTAGGTTTGGGCATGCATAACCAAACTCTATTGTGTAATTAAGTGGTAGACTTGGAACCAAATACAAACAAGTCCAAAATACATTAGTAAATTACATGAATCGTAAATCTATAACAGCACATCGTATCTGTTTCTACCCCACCATCACCTCTCCCTAAACATCCATCTATGTCATTATGAGAATTTTATATAACTAATTGAGGAAGAAAGAATTCTGGCCTAGTTCCCCCAAAGGACTGGATTACATGGTGTCCTCTTATGGAAAAGGACTGCTACTATAGTACTGCCTTACTTGGTGATGACTCTCAATAACTTGATTACCACCTGTGAATACAAGGAGAGTGACCTGAAGTATAGATATTCATTCTTACATAGAGAAAAATAGTTCATCTCGGTGATCAAGATCCTAAAAGGAATAAGCCTAGTAGATCTGGAACAGTAAGGATGTGAGAGGAAAATAGGTGGGCTCCTGTGAATAGCTACCAAATGTGTAGGCCTTTGTATTTCACAATTACCCACACAAGAAGCATCTACATCAGAGGTGGCTCTTAGAAGGGGCTAGGACAACTCATCCTAGAACTGATGTTAGTGGTTAAATTTCTCTCAGACTTTATAGCATAAAAGAAAAAGACTCATCTAACTTTCTCTTTGAGGTTTACTTCCACAAACACAACTGAGCAGCTAACCTTGGGCTGAGCTCCAAAGCCAGCTGAGACAGCAAACACAGAGGCAGGAAGCTACCCAGAGGTAAAAGGCTCATCAACAGAGATTCACAACTCCAGTTTTCCAAAGAAAAGCTTCTTCAAGGTGTGAACCTATTTATTCTCCTACATCATACACAGTATTGTAGACCAATGCAAAAAAAAAATTTATTCTTTCATTCTTTTCCATGCATGAACTGCCCCACAACTAGTCAATGAACTTCAGTCATGAATACATTTCTTTGCTTCTAACCCACTTTTTAGCCAATAGAATTTAATTCCTTTGTTCTCAATCCTACTGTCCCAAATCAATAAAAACACTTCCCCTTTTCTGGATGAGGAAGTAGATTTGAATTTTCTCTACCTCCTTGCCATTGATAAGCAACAAAGTTTCTTTACTGTCCTCAAAACTGGGTAGATTAGCCCCTGTTCATGCTGGGTAGTGAACCCTTTGCTTGGTAACAATCCTGTGGAAATCCTTCTGTTTCTCTGTTGGTCCATAGCAGCATAGTGCCATAAACTCATGAATAGCATGGCCATATTAGTAGGGAAGAAAGCTCAACAACAGACTTGCATTCAACAAGAATGGTCAGTTAATGACATAGTTGCGTCCCACAGCTGGAAGTCAGAGAATGACACAGAGTCCTTAATAGAACACCATTCATTGGGGAGACCAGTAGAGCCAATTGGCTGGTTGACTATATCAAATCCTTCCACCTTGGAGGGAAAGTAACTTGGTATATATTTGAACATGGGTTTGCCATTTTTGTTCACAGTGCTCCCAGAATCATCACCATTCAAGGACTTATGCATTCATTAGCATAATACAATGCTCAGTATTGACTCAAACCACAGAACACTTTTAACAACGATGGAGACAGGCAATATCTCATGAAATATGCTCCATTACCAAGATAAAACCAATTCAATAGAATGAATGGGGTTGGCTGGGGAACATTGCCCTCAAGATGTGGCAAAGTCTTAAACCAGTGATGTGAACCAAAATGAAGTGATTCCTTTCACTTGTAGCATTTATGCTAGCTATCTCTATAACCTTAGAGTATACCAGTTTAGATATCCTGGTTCCTAGAAGAGAAATGCTTCTGCAAGATGACACAGTAAGATGCCAATGAAATTTAACTGTAATTTTCACCTCATTCCAATGGACCAACAAACAAACAAGGGAGCTTATGTCTGAATGGAAAAATTGATCTTAATTATCATGAGAAACTAGGGTTGTGTGTGGTATCCTGGTCCCTGAGTCACCATCTGGGGAACAGTTACTAATCTTCAACATCAACTGCTAGTTCCATTCATGAAATATAAACTGTTGTTATATTTGAGTCATCAAATATATTTGTAGGTTATAATTTCTTACCGAAGTTTGACATACCCTGATGAAAAAAGAAAAAAGTGTGGGGACATATTTTTCACCTATAAAATGCAAAGATCTCAAGAAGTATGCTAGTACACTTATATATTGATGATGAGCTATAAATTGGTAAAACTTTTATGGAGGGAAATTTGGCAGTATCAATCAAAATTACAAATGTGCAGTCTTTGACCTAACAACTCCACTTCTAGTAATTTATTCTTCATATACCTGAATGTGTGAAGTAATGTATGTATATAAAGTGATATAAATATATACTTTGTTGCACTAATGTTTAAAAGAGCAAAGACAGAAAACAACTTGAAAGGTTATCCCTACCAGACTAAGTGGCTATTTTCAAAATGACACAAGAATTAATATTCTGATATAAAAATGTATAGAAGGTATATAGTTAATTGGAAAAAACAAAATATATAGCATACTATGATGTTGTGTTAATTATAGAAAGGTATTAGAATGACAGAATTTGTATATGTCTAGAATATTTCTACTGACGTTACTTCTTCAAAATGATATATGCCTATATACTTCACACTTATGAGCTATTATTAATATAGTATAGATCAACTTAAAACACTTTGTGAATCAAAGTTTAGATAAGAAATTTAGAAGAAAGTGAGCACATGAAACTAGCAGCCCAGACACTCAAGACAAGGGAAGCAATGACTAACTGACTGCAGAGTTTTTTAATCACAAACCTGAGTCTTGGAGGTTTAATTTAACCATAACTTCAATGACTACTTCTTAAAGCCATATTTGGTATCAAACAGTTCCCCCTTCAGCCAATGAGCAGATGTGAGGCAGCATCATTTGTCTCTGGCAGAATAAGACACAAAGCCTATTTCTTTGCAAGAGCAATAAATATGCAAAACAACATATCAGTAAACTCTATAGTGATGTATGCAATTTACAGTAAAGACAGAAAGATATTTAATAAAGAACTGGACAAATTATATCAATTTCCCAAACACTCTGCATAGACTTGGTGTTGCTTTAATCTAAATATCAATAGGGTAGTCAATAAAGTTTTAAGTTTTTCAATAATAATAAATGTACAAAACAGTTAGGAAAAATGGATGTTGCCCTAATAGGTGTTTACAAATGACTATAAAGAGAAACAGATAAAAACATGTTCATACTGCTACAAAAAAAGAACAACTGTGCAATAAAATTGTGCAGATAAAAAACAATGACAAGGATTAATGAGGTGATGAAAGAAAAAATTTATAAAAGTACCTAGAAATGAATGACAAAGAAGACACAACTTTCCAGAATGTTTGGAACACAGCAAAAGCAGTAATAAGTGGAAAGTATAAAGCAATACAGGCTCACATCAAGAAACAAGAAACAACTCAAAGAAACAACCTAATCTCCCATCTCAAAGTACAAGAAAACGAACAACAAAAAAACCCAAAAGCCAGTATAAGAAAGGAAATAATAAAAATCAAAGCAGAAATAAACAAAATAGAAATTTTTTTAAAAATCCAAAAGATCAACAAAATGAAAAGCTGGTTCTTTGAAAAAAATAAACAAAATAGACAAACCTCTAGCCAGGCTTATAAAGAAAAAACAGAAATACATAGGATCATAAACGAAAGAGGAGAAATACAACAGACACAGCAGAAATCAAAAGAATAATCAGAGATTATTATGAACAGCTAAATGGAAACAAGTTCAACAACTTAGACGAAATGGACAAATTCCTAGAACTATACAATCACCCAAAACTAGATAAAGAAGATATAGAACACCTAAACAGACCAATCACAAGCAGCGAAATTGAAACAGTAATCAAAACCCTCCCCAAAAAGATGGTTTCATAAATGAATTCTACCAAATGTTTAAAAATGAAATAGTCCCTATCTTACACAAACTCTTTCAAAAAATTGAGAAGGGAGGAATATTACCAAACACATTCTATGAAGCCAACACTACACTGATACCAAAACCAAACAAAGACAACACCAAAAAAGAAAACTACAGACCAATTTCTCTAATGAACACTGATGGAAAACTATTCAACAAAATCTTAGCCAAAATATTCAACAAAATCTTAGCATCCAAAAGATAATACATCACGAACAAGTGGGATTTATTCCTGGGCACAAGGATGGTTCAACATCCAAAAATCAATTAATGTAATCCAACATATCAGCAAAAAGAAAAATAAAAACCATATAATCATATCAATAGAAAGCATTTGACAAAGTGCAACATCCATTCATGACAAAGGCCCTTGAAATCCTTGGGATTGAAGGAACATAACATAATAAAAACCATATTAAACAAACCCACAGCCAATATTATCCTCACTGGTGAGAAGCTGAAAGCCTTTCCCCTAAGATCAGGAACAAGGCAAGGATGCCCACTCTCACCATTGCTTTTCTTTTTTTTTTTTTTTAGAGGCTCAGTTTTCTTTTATCTTTTTTTAAAGATTTATTTATTTATACATACAAGCTGGGGTACAGGCCAAAGGTGTGGATCAGCGAGAGGGTTCACCAGAGACAGAGCGGGGAGCAGAACAGGCAGGTCAGAAATACACTGCTGAGGGGAGCAGCAGGTGAGGCAGGAGAGGTCTGCTGCACCATGTGGGATTCCCCCCAGCCAGGTGTCGAACTCGCTTTGCTGCTGCCAAAAGCTCCACAGCACAGCACTTAACCACTGCGCCACCAGGGAGGCCCTCACCATTGCTTTTCAATATAATACTGGAAGTCCTAGCCAGAGCAATAAGACTAGAGAAAGACACACAAGGAATCCAAATAGGGAAATAAGAAATCAAACTGTCACTATTTGCAGACAATATGATAATATACATAGAGAACCCTAAAAATTCCATAGAAAAGGTACTCAAAATTATAGACCAGTTCAGTAAAATAGCATGATACAAAATCAACACACAAAATTCAGTAGCCTTCCTATTTGGAAACAGTCAGTATGAAGAAGAAATTAAGAGAACCATCCCTTTCAAAATTGAAACCAAAAATACCAAATACCTGGGAATAAACCTAACAAAAGAGGTAAAGGACTTACACAAAGAAAACTATAAGACACTGTTAAAAAAATAGAGAAGAACACAATAAAATGAAAAGACATCCCCTGCTCATGGATTGGAAGAATTAACATTATCAAAATGGCCATCCTACAAAAAGCAATTTACAGATTCAATGCTATTCCGATAAAAATTTCAATGATGTTCTTCAAAGAAATAGAACAAATATTGATGAAATTCATATGGAACCACAAAAAAAAACAGAATAGCTAAAGCTCTTCTGACTAAAAAGAAAATGGAGGGATTACACTCCCTGATTTCAAACTATACTACAAAGCCATTATAATTAAAGCAGCATGGTACTGGAACAAAAACAGACACAAAGACCAATGGAACCGAATAGAAAACCTAGAAATAAATTGGCATATCTATGGACAACTAATCATTGACAAAGGAGCAAAGAATATGCAAAGGAACAAGGTCAGCTTGTTCAATAAATGTTGCTGGGAAAACTGGACTGCTACATGCAAAAAAAATGAAGCTAGACTACTACCTTATACCATGCACAAAAACCAACTCAACATGGATAAAAGATCTGGATGTAAGACCTGAAACCACAAAATTTATAGAAGAAAATACAGGCAAAACTCTACATGATATACATCTCAGCAAAATCTTTAAAGACACATCCCCCAGAGCAAAGGAAGTGAAGGAAAAGATAAACAGCTGAGATTACATCAAAATAAAAGCTTCTGTACAGCAAAAGAGACAGTAACCAAAACAAATAGGCATCCTACTAATTGGGAGAAAATCTTTGCACACAATACAACTGACAAAGGGCTAATAACAAAAATCTACAAGGAGCTCATACAACTCAACAAAAAGAAAGTCAACAATCCCATCAAAAAATGGGCAGAAGAGCTAAAAAGACACTTCTCCAAAGAAGAAAAGCAAATGGCCAACAGGTTTATGAAAAAATGTTCAACATCACTTATAATCAGGGAAATGCAAATCAAAGCCACAATGAGATACCACCTCACGCCAGTGAGAATGGCACACATCAAAAAAACAGGCAACAACAAATGCTGACAAGGATGTAGAGAAAAAGGAATTCTTGTACACTGCTGGTGGGGATGCAAATTGGTCCAACCACTATGGAAAGCTGTATGGCGATTCCTCAAACTGCTAAAAATGGAGCTTCCATATGACCCGGCAATAACACTTTGGGAATCTACCCAAAGGACCCAAAAACACTAATCCAAAAGGATACCAGCACCTGTAAGTTCATTGCAGCACTGTTTACAATAGCTAAGGTATGGAAACAACTGAGATGTCCAAAAATAGATGACTGTATCAAGAAGATGTGGTACATATACACAATGGAATACTATTCAGCATTCAAAAATGATAAATACATGCAATTCGCAGCAACCTGGATGAACTAGAAGGCATCATGCTCAGCGAAATAAGCCAGAAAGAAAGAGAAAAATATCGAATGGTTTCACTTATAACAGGAATATAGGGGAACCAAACAAGAGAGAGACACCCAGCAAGGGAGGGGGAGGATAAGGACTCAAAATGGGGAAGAAAAAAGCACAAAGACAATGGTGAAGGGTCACGGGTGAATCGGTGGTGGGTTACCCAAGGGGAATACACAATGTAAAAAATATAAATAACAATAAAAAATCGACCTTTAAAAAAAAAGCAATGTCAAGATTAATGAGACTGAGGAAACTATTTACTGTATTTCTTGGGATCTGCTAACCCTTTGAGAGAAATTTGGGATGGGAGACAAACATATTCCTAAGTAACTTTCATAGTACAATCTCTTCTTCAAGGCACAGGAGGACACAGTCCTGTTCTGGAGTCAGACTTGGTTTGGGGGGTGAAGGACAGCTGTTGGAGCACATTGCAGTCAGTGCAGTGTAAAGGGGTCAGAAGGGGGTCAGAAAGTAAATCTATTTTTGCTACTGTTCATAATAAATTTTTGAACTGTTTTTTAAATTTATTTTTATCATTTTTTAATTGTGGGAACATTAGTTTACAACACTGTATATGATTTAAAGATACAGACTCACACATCTTCAGACATGTTACCATACCACACCCACTACCAAAGATGAGTCTTTATAGATTTGCTTGATCATCAGGGAACTCACAACATGGAATGGAAAGAAAGCAGCGTGGTGGTGAAGAAACTGCTGGGGAAGAAATTTTAGTGTGAAAATTTAGGAGAATATATTTTAAAACATTTTTCTCAAATTAGAAATATAATCGAAATTTGATGTTTCTCAAGAGACTGCAAAAAAAGATTTGATTTGTTTTTAATTATGTATTGAACAGGGGTCTCCCCGGTGGCGCAGCGGTTGGGCGCTGCGCTGTGGAGCTGTTGGCCGCTGGTGATGCCTGTTCGACGCCCGGCCGCAGAGAATCCCACATGGTGCGGCAGACCTCTCCTGCCTCGCCCGCTGCTCCCCTCAGCAGTGTATCTCTGATCTGCCTGTTCTGCTCCCCATTCTGTCTCTGGTGAACCCTCTCGCCACCCTGCGCCTCTGGCCTGTACCCCAGCTTGTATACATAAATAAATAAAAATTCTTTAAAAAAAAAATTATGTATTGAACAACTTAACTCTTGTTTCTTTAAAAGAATGTCACACTGGACTACTTTCAAGAACAGAGTAAGTTATCCTGGCTTCATGTTGGAAAAATTGAGAATGTGGTGTGACCCCATGTTCATTGCATCCTTATTTACAGTATACAAGCATTGGAAACAACCTAAATGCCCACTGACAGATGACTGGATAAGAAGTTGTGGTATATACACACAATGGAATACTATTTGGCTATAAAAACAAAAGATGAATTCCTGCTCCTTGCCATATGAATGAACCAAGAGTAGGCTATGTGAAATAAGCCAGATGGAGAAAGATAAACACCATATGATTTCATTCATTTGTGGGAGATAGAGAAAAAAATAAGCAGGTAAACAAAATCAAAATAAACATTTAGACTATAAGAAGGGGCGGGGAGAAGGGGGTGGGTAAACAGGGTAAAACAGATCAATTGTATAGTGAAGAATAAAATAGGACTTTAAGTGGTGAACTTAATGTAGTATATATAGGTATTTGAAGTTCATATAATGTTATAGTGCAATGGTAATTTAAAAAATAAAAATAAATAAAACTCAGTCACTAAAATGTTAATTTATTAAATACACAGTGAAAGCAAATTTTTAATTCAGTGGAGTGGGCGAAATTTGCTAAAAGTGGTATTAGGTCAATTCTTGAATTACTTGAAAAGTAAAAAGAATCCATAGATAAAACAAAGACATGAATGGTATTGAAATGAATTAAATGTTCAAATGTAAAATAGGAAGTTGAAATATTTTTTAAACGAATATTTTATTAAGGGAAAATTGGGAGCAGATGGAATCAGATGTTCCCTGATTCATTTTCAGGAGGACACCCTAAAGCAGTCCAGCCAGGCACTGGACTCAGGATCCTGTGACTTGCAGCAAAACTAGAGCACCTCCTGGACAATGGAACCCAATGCGGACCACACTTGCCAGAGATGCTGAGGAAATACAACTCTACACACCAAAGGCAGATGGCAAGAGGCACCTGGGGACAGTAGCAGGAGCAAGTCAAACCTGTGGTCCCAGGAGCGAATGTTCCCAGGAATGGGAGAGTGGCTTAGTGAGAAGAAGTGCTGGAGTCTCCCAGGTGGATAAGCCCCCAGAGAAGACAACAATGGGAAGAATAATGCTGCTCTACCTGCACCACCACCCGGCTCCACCCGCCCCAGCCAGCCCCGTGAAACTCAAGCTGATACTGGGAGGTGCCACTGAAGGTACAGTAAGCTGCACGGAAAGCCAGCGCACAGTCTGCAGAGAGGGAGGAGAGTTAGCAGTGGGCACGCAGGCACAAGCTGCCCCACACACCACTTTTCATGAGTGCTCAGACCCCTCAAGGCTGTTCGCCCACCGCCAACCAGGCCGCTAGATTAGTTTTCCCTGGCCTACAGTGCCATCTACTAGAAAAATAGAAATTCTACACCCTTATGAAGCTAAGAATGGGAGTCAGGCACCTTGGGTTCTCAAGGGAGTATTTCACCATAGAGAGAAAATAAATCTCCAGAAACCAACCACAAAGACATGGAAGAGTTTTTCTTCCTATCAGACACAGACTCCAAAATGTCATAACAAAGACACTCAAAAAAAAGTAAGAAAAAAGAAAATCTGGTCAAAGATATATAAGGAAACTCAAACAAGTACAATGTCCCAAGAAATAAGACTAATAAAAAGAAGCTAGAAACCAAAGCTTTAATAGTAAATTCAGAATATAATAATATCAAGATATTTAAAATTCTAGAGAATGCTATGGGAGTAGAATAGATCACTTAGACCCAATGAAACAATCAGTGACTCTGAGGATGGTAATGCAAAAACAATACAGAAGGAAGAAAAAAAATTAGAAGACATTTCAAGCTTATCTGACTCTATCAGGAAAGGCAATATAAGAACAATAGGAAGAGAATAGGAGAACACAGAACACATTCAGGAAAAAAAAAAAAGCAAGGAAAACTCACCAAACTTTTAGAAGGAACTAAATATGCAGGTCTGTTAAATGAAAAGAACACCTGGCTACCTCACTGCAATGAGACCTATGACAAAACACATTGCGATAAAATTTCCAAGAGCTCAAGAGAGATTAATGAAGCTGGCTAGAAGGAAGAAGCAGCTAACCGATAGATACCCCTATCAGGTTTATACCTGACTTCTCCAAGAAAACGCTATGGGCAATGAGAAAATGGAATGATGTGATCAAACTAAAAATAAAATTGCCATCCAAGAACACCCTATCCTGCAAGGTTCTCCTTTAGACATGAGAGAGAAATAAAGACCTAGTCAGACAAACAGATGCTGAAAGAGTTTGCAAACACTAAACCTCCCTATAAGAAATGTTGAAAGGAGTTCACACTTAAATTGAAAAGAAACACATCCACAAAGACCTGAACAAGAAATTAAATAGAAATGGAAAAAGACAGACAATATGGCAGTGGCAGACCCTCACATACCAATAACTATGCTAGTTATAAATGGCTGAACTGACTGACCAAAAGTCATAGAGTGATTGCTTGGATCAGAAAACATCCAACTTTCTGCCTCTCCAGGAAACACACCTAAAATCCAAAATAAACACAGACTCAGAGTAAAGGCTTTGAAAACAATCCTACCAGCATTGGGACCCAAAGAAAGCAAGGAAAGCTATACATAGATCAGATAAAATATATTTCCAGCTAAAAAAAGAAAAGACAAACAATGTGGACATTATATACTGATTAAGTACACAATACAGCAGAAAGACATATTACTCATCAATATACATTCACCAAACCAAGAAGAATAAAAATATAGAAGGCAAATATTATCAAATCTGAAAACGGATACTGGGACTGTTACAGGCATGGAGAGGGGAACCCCAGAACCCCCAAACCTGCCGCACCTATGATCATAGACACCCAGGCTGAGAATCGAGAGACTGAGAGAAGCCAGAGAGAGAGCACGGAGATGGGAGGGGCTGGGAGGCTCAGTTGCTGCCTGCCCCCTGCCTGCCCCCTTGCCAGCTGGTGTGCCATGTACCTGGTCCCCTGCTTTAGCATTAAAGGCCTGTCAAATCTGCTGAGGGCTCCAAGATTCTTTTCTGTTTGCTGGAATCTACAATGAACCTGCCCAGCCGGGATGGTTGCCCCGACATGAGCTAATATCTATCTCGAACTCTCAAAAAACTCAGAAACAGGGAATATTTCTAAGCATTTTTATGAGGTCAACATCATCCTGATACCAAAACTAGACAAAGACACAACAAAAAAAGAAAACCACAGGTCAATTTCCCTCATTAAAGAGAGTAGAGCTAGGGGAGATATTATGGTTGTGGGTTCTCACCAATGCACTCACAACCGCAAAACACAGCTCAACCTTGGGTGCAACAACAAAAGAGATTATTTACAAAGGGGTGATGGAGAAAAAGTAAAACATTCCTGAGGCTACAGATGGCCCACTGCCTACACCAGATAGTGGCCACAGTGTCCAGTATCCAAACCAAAAGCTGTTTGTGCAAGATGGCACTGTCCATCCAATGAGAGCCTGGAGACAGTGGTTACCCCAGTAAGTGGTGGACCAAGACCCAGCTAATCTGAGGCAGCTGGAGGTAGTCACAGGTCACACCCAGCAGTGTAGCAACAATCCAAAGCCGAGCTGGGCACTGCCAGACACCAGACTGGATAGCTCTTTAAAGAAGCCAGGCATAGGCCTGCGGCACTCCCAGTGATTGCAGCAGCGAGGGCATCTGTGAAGGTCCCACCTGGAGCAAATCAAGCCTCTCTCTTGAACTGATTCAAGCCTCACTGAAGCTTTGGTTTATATCCTCCTTCAGGTACCGACTTTCAAAATTGATTGGTCCATTTTCCAAACCAGCTGTTTCCACTACTTAATCGGTGCGGTGGAAGTTAAACCTAATTGGTACGAGTGGGTGCTTGAAACTTGTCCACTTTCAAACCATCTCAGGGTTCAAAACTGAAACCCAGGTGGTGTATCCAGCTTTCCCTAAACCATCTCATGCCAGAGCCAGGCAGGTAAGCGCTGCTGTGTCTAAATGGCAGCAGTCAGGTTTAAACCTGACCTGAGTATTTTCAAAACTGCTGTAGTTTTTTTTTTTTTTTCTAAAACCCAAACATGGGTGTAGCAGGCTGCTCGGGAATAGCCCTGGCTGGTACAACTCGTGAGAATGGGACACAGTGCCCTCAGAAAACCAGGAGCCACGAGGGCTACTGGTGGGTCTCCTACTTGTCTGCGTAGCCATATGTGGGACTTCAGGACAAGCTTGCCCGGTTTTCTATGGCAGCAGATGAGAAAACACGTCACAAAGTCCATATGTAGGGCCAGGAACAAGTCTTTATTATAGCAACAGGAGATACACAGGTAGCAGCAGCTGCAGTATCAGCGGGCAGCACCCCCACCCCCAATCACTAGTAGCCCTGGTAGGAGCATTCACCAATTTATTCTCCTTTTTACCTTGTCCCAGCTTCTTGGCACCTCGGCTCTTGACCTTGCACAAAGGAGCCCATTCACAGAGTCTGGTTTGCGGCTGGTGCAGTGACCCTGCAGAAATGTCCTCCCCGTGGCTTCCTCAACCTGGAAGTCCCCGGTATCTTCACCCTTGCTGGCCCCTGTGTATTCAGCCCTGACTGCCTGTTGTGCATGAACGCACCATCTGCCCACACTTTTAATAAAGTTTTTCTCAAATAAACATGGAGTAAAATCATCTGCTCAGGCAGCTTCAAAGAAAGAAGTTTAAAAAAGAGAAGATAGCATCACAACATAGTAATGTTTTTTATATTCCAGATGTTGCCCACATGTGGATCAGGAAGGTTTCCTTGCTTCTCTGGGCTTTCTTGGGTTTTCTGCCTCCTATCATGCATCCCTGAGGCAGTTGCAAGCCCTTAATGAACTCACGTCATGGTGTCGCCTGCATGTCTGTGTCTCAAAGACAAACGCACTAGTCTCTTCCCACCATGGATGCAGGAAAGGACGAGTGCAGAAGCCTTGTAAGGATGGGGTGCCTCTGAAATTTATAAAATCATGCTCTTTGGTTTCTTTTGTTTAAAAAAAAAAAGTATCCAAAACTGAGTCCTTCTTGAAATCTCTTGATTAGTAAAAGAAAGGTTTAAACAGCTTCATCTTTTTTTCTGTCTCTTAGACAAAAATCAGCGCCCTGGCTCTGGGTTGGAAGTTACTCCTTTCCATAAGCTGCCCCTGACCAGACTTCCGACTCACAGAAACTGGGAGATAAGAAATGAGAGTTGTGTTAAACTGCAATATAAAAATAAATACACACTAGTTTTTTAACACAAGATATTTTAAATACTAAGAACAAATAATGAATTCTGTCAAGTGTTACATGATTCTATCAAGATGGTCATGCCTTTTCTCCTTTGAATTAACAGAGTCCCAAAGTCCTACCCAGCACAATAAAACACATAGAGGAAGTGGGCGGCATGCTGTATTGAGAGATGTGCAGCCATCACGTCCTTAAGCCTCAAGTGCCCCAAAGGCCTGATCATGAGTTCTGCTTTCACCAGATGTGTTTCCCCAGCCCAGCAAGATTCCCCACATAGCTACTTCTGCTATCAGCCTGAACAGTCGCACTCCACCTGCTCTTCAGCCCAAGAGGTTAGCCCTGCCAATCTCTGGAACTATTCAAACATACAGTAATATGCTCCATGGGGATGGGGAAGGGGGGGGTGTTCTTTTTTCTGCCTGCAAAAAAGTTCAACCACCTCTTGTTACTACAAAGCCTTCCTTTCACAGCTGCTGCTGCTTCCTTCCTGAGAAACTGCCTGAGGCCCTGAATGGAGTTCAGCGCCCTCCCTCTGGCAGTGAATGTATGTGATCAACTGCTGTCAGTCTCAGCTGTCCATTTTGGATGCCGTGTATTCAGCTGCCCCATGCTATTTAGGGTGGGGGACGCCTTCATCAACACATCAGAACACAACAGATGGAAAAAGAAGAAATAAAACTATCTCTATCCTCAGCTGATGCATACAAAACCCCAAGAACCCTCCTCCCCCAAAAAAGCTCTTCCTAGAACTAGTAAGGGAGTTCAAAAATGTTGCAGATTTCAAGATCAACCAAAAATAAAAATCAATTCACATTCCTATATATGCCAATATAACACAAAACAAAAATAACAAAATGCCACTTACATTCACTGACAAAAAAGGGACACAAGTATAAATTTAACGGAAAACACAGAACTTTTTGTATGCTGAAATGCTTATAAAAGAAATCAGAGATCAAATAGAGACTTACCAGTCATCAGCTGAAAAACTCCACGTAATTAAAACATCAGTTCATCCCCAAATTGATATCTGAGTTTAGTGAAAATTCAAATACCAGCAAAATTTATAAAGGTATAAACAAAGTTATCCTAAAATTTATGTGAGAAAGCAAAGGAGTTAGAATCGATAAAGCAAATTTAATAAAGAAAAATAAGTGTGAGATCACTCTAACCAATCTAAGATGTTTATAGAGCTACAGCGGGAAGACCGAGGGCTACGTGGAGGGATGGACACATAAATTGATGAAACAGCATAGAGAATCTTGAAATGGACCCGCACCAACTCACTTTTGACAGAGGTGCAAAAAAATAAATAAATAAACAGAAAATGGAGCGTCTTTTCAGCAACAGTGCTGGAACAAGTGGACGGAATATCCACTGGCAAGAAAAAAGAAACTAGACAATTGTCACATTTTATTTAAAAATTCACTCAGAGTATAAAATAAATTTAAATGGAAAATGGAAAACTTTTGGAAGAAAATATAGAAGTAAACTTTGGGACCTAAAGCCTGGCAAAGAGTCCTGAGACATGACGCCTAAACATGATCCATCAGAGAAACCTTCTGCAGTTACCTTTTCTCTGGCGCCCACACCTCCCAGGACCAGCGGTGCCACAGCGGCGGCTGCGAGGGGCAGGAACAGGGGTTGAGCCCCAGTGAGCAGAGTGCTACCCGCTTCTGCACCCCACCCGGGCCCACCTACCTGGAGAAAAGGGGCGGATTGGCCCCAGGTGAGAGCAGTGGATGTACCTGGCTTGCGCTTTCCCTGACCTACAGTGACTGATACCGGAGATTTTCCAAATACAGCAAAGTTGCAGCAGTTACTACAATGAAAGAAAAAGATACCAGGAATGAGACAGGGTCCCAGGACAGGAATTAAGGACAAAAATTTTGCAAGAATTTGCTGTTTCAGGGGCTGGTAAGAGGTTAAAAGCCTGATAGCTCCAGGCAGGGACACCTGCTGCTGTAAATTTCCTTGGCTCATTGTTGTGTTTTGTTTGTTTGTTTACCGTTTCTGCACTATCTTTCCAGAGCTTATTAAGTTGGCTGCTGTGGTAAAAGGGGGCTGCAGACCCAGAAGAAAGAGTCACAGACCCTGAGACCAGAGAAGTTCGGCCTGGAGCTGCGGGCACAGCCTCACCTGGGAGATGGTCACGGCCCTGCCTGTCCACCGAGCTGCAGCTGGTGGTGTCCACGACTGGCAGCCGTAAATGGACTTTCGCCACATCCACTCTCCTTATCTCAGCCAATAAAGTTTCATTCCTTTGTTCTCAAACCCCATTCCTAAAACCTCAGCCCCCAAGCTTCTGAGAGTCTCTTATGACCAAATTGTTCTCCCTGGAGCACTCTGCATTTCATACTTAGGTGTTTGATCCTGTTCTCAAGCACCCTTTTAAGGCAGACACAACTTGTGTGCATTGCTCTTTTCATTCATCAATAAGCCCTGAATCTTTGCCTGCCCTCACTAGCAACCATGGAACCCTGTTTTCAATCTATTTTTTTTAAAAAAGATTTATTTATTTATGCATACAAGAACTGGGGTATAAGCCAGAGGTGTGGGGGTGAGAGGATTCACCAGAGACAGAGTGGGGAGCAGAACAGGCAGATTGATCAAAATACACTGCTGAGGGGAGCAGCGGGCCAGACAGGAGAGCCCTGCTGCGAATTGTGGGTCAGCTCCTTGGAGGGGGATCAAACTCAACCCAAGCAATAGTTTGATAGCGCTGAGACTTTAGCCCCTGCGCTACCAGGGAGACCCCCTACTTTCCATCTTGGCCAGAGGATCCAAGAGCCCTTTCCTGGCCTCAGAGCCCGACCCCTCCTCCATTCCTCTGATTCCGGGCAGGTGCAATAAGCGGATCCTGTTTTGTGTGGGATGTTGGGATCAGACTGAGGGACCCCAGGCCAGTTCCCATGTGCAGTGACAAGGAAGAGCTCAGGGGTGGCATTTATTTTGTTTTTGGACAAAGACTGCATAAAACTGTGGGACGGTTATACCCAACCATTGGTAGAGGGATAAAGCGGGCACAGCTGTTGACAAGGGGAGAGCAGCTGAGTTCCCCAAAGACAAAACCGCTCTGACACAGCCTAGTGTTGTGCATGTGGGTAAATGCACACAAGTTGTGTCTGTCCTAAAAAGGTGCTTGAGGACCATGATCAAACACCTAAGTATGAAATGCAATACTACAAATGCATTATTTTGGATTTTCCTTATTCACAGATTGATTTATCATATGCAACACTGATAGTTTTAGTTCTTTCCATCTCTCTGCTGACCAACTACTTTAAGAAGAGATGAAAACTTTCATTCAAAAATTCAACTACAAGACCCAAAATATTGGCAGTATTATGTAAATGAGTGAAGAGAGCACAACCGAATTAAAAAAATAATAATAATAAACTGAGTCTAGACCTGGGCTCCCCACTAACTGGCTGCAGGACCCTAGATGAGCCATTTAGACCAGCATGGTCTGAATTTTTCTGCTTCACCTTTCACTGAACACACATTCACTGGGGGGCACTGTCTAGGCGCTGGGACACTGGGGGTAGGGATGGGAGCAGCATCCTGCCCTCCTGCAGCTCAGCCCTGGCAGGCCTGCATTGACCCCGGGCCAGTCCTGAGGTCACAGAACAGCCAATCTACAACATGGACTTGCTTCTTAAAGCTCTTAAGTTTTACTTAACCAGATTTTGGGTTGTACCCAGGTTCCTGTTGCGACAGCTTCTGATTTCTGAAACCAAGGGGACAAAAGCAGTCATGAAAAAGAGCAGCCTAGGACCTCCCTGGTGATGCAAGGGGTTAAGTCCCAGCCCCATGAAGCTATCTGCAGCCACTGCAGCATGAGTTCAATCCCTGGCCAGGGATCTTCCCACATGGCACAGCAGACCTCACTTCCTTGCCCATTGCTCCCCTCAGCAGGGTATTTCAGTGGATCCCCCTGTTCTGCTCCCCACTCTGTCTCTGGTGAATCCTCTCACCCCTCCCCCCACCTCTGGCCTACACCCCAGTTCTTGTATGCATAAATAAAAAAAATGAAATCTAAAAAAAAAAAAAAAAAAGGAGCAGCCTAATGTTGTGGAACGCGACACCTGAGGGTCCTTGATGTGTCTCCAGAAAAGAAATCCTCAAGCACCAGAATAAAGGCCGCGATTAGTTCTAGGAAAGCGGGAGCGCTGCTCTGAGGCTAGAAGCTCTAGGGATTCATGATTTGGGAAGTGTCCCTCTTAATTAGCCATACCTTGCTCCCACCACTCCTGCTGATTCCAGACTAACTGGAACTTCCTCCTCTCTCCCTCTTTTCTAGTATGGGGAACTGTAGTTAAACGACACTTCACAGCCTCCCAGATATTCTCTGGTCGTTGAAACAAACCAATAGACCCAGCTGGACAGTGGGGTGGCAGAAAAGCAGCTGTGCTCCTCTGGGGGAGGGTGTGAGAGTCCGTTTCTATCCCCAGCACTAAGGAGAGGGGTTTGCAGAAGGGGATCAGCAGTGACAGAAAGCAGAAGTTCTGTTGGTGAATAAGGAAAGCTTCGCACCTCTTCTCCTTTCTCTGAATTTCCATATACTCCCATGAACGTTTCCGGGCCTGCCAGGTTGAGATAACGTAAGAAAGGAAGGAAATCTGCAGACTGCATGGGGAAAGACCCTTAGAAAACGTTGGGTTTCCACGAAGAGGCCCCGCAAAGAGGAAGTTGAGAAAATTAGCTTAAAGTGTGGTCTCCATCGCCATCTGGCGGAAAAAGTGACACACCACATACTCGGAGCACTGAAGCCAATCGCCGTGGGGGAAACCGGATCTAAGTTTAGGACTGTTCAATTTTTGAAATTTTTCCAACTGTAGGAGGGCAATAAACAGCCATCAGTTAATTGGTAGAGTGATAAAGCAGGCATTGCTGTTGACAGTGGAAGAGTAACTTGTTTGGTGACTAATCTAGCATCGTTATGGTCCCAATTTTGACATCGAAACACAGTCTTCTTCCAGTTCCTCCCTGGTTTATTGAGGATGCTATAGATGATATCTTTCTGGCCCCTCGAAAAACACCCACAAGAGACCTGTGACTGCCTCTACCACCTCACCTTCCTCTTTCTGCAGCCATCAGAGGCCAATACACACCGAAAAAGCAAGCTCCCTGAAAGCAACGAAGGCAGAAACATAGTTCAGGCCAAATTCTGGGAGAGTTTTGCTTCCAGGGACACGAGAGAATCGTACTCTATTGGAAATCACATGAAATAACTTAAGAAAGAAAGGAAATGTGACAGCTACCTGGGAAAGTCCCTTAGAACACGTCGGGTTTCCACGGAGTTACCCTGCAAAGAGGGAAGTTGAGAAAATCAATTGAAAGCTTGGTCTCGGTCGCCATCTAGCGGTAGAAGTGACCCATCACATACGCACACCTAAAAGGAGAAAGCGCGGTGCTCTGTGGACACCAAAGACTGGGAGACCCTCTCGGTGAAGATTTCCGTCAGAACTTGTGCCTCCAAGCTGAGGGAGGGTTTAAGGGTTAAAGAACAGCAGAGACAGGTAAGACTCGTGTCAACAGCCCTGCTCACCACCCAAACCAGAACATAAAAGATAGAACTTCCTTAGCACAGAGTCACAAAAATTAAAACCTGCAATCAGAGCAGTAAGGAGGATAAAACTAGGTCCAAACTGGTAAAGCCTTGCCCCAGAAAGAGGAATTTCATAAATTAACAATCTTTGCTATTGTCTTGAGGACCTGATGTGGCAACAGGGACAAGGACTGAATAGGTTTTTAGATTGTTTTCACTGGTGGAAAGTAGCAAGCAAGGCAGGGACAGTGAAGTACAGTCATCCACTGCAGAGCACATGTTTGAGGGACAGTCCTGTGAGCTCTGGAGATAGTAAATAAATGGTAAGTAAATAAATAAGATGTAGAGCCTGTTCACCATCCAGGAGACAGAGGGCTCAGCAGAACTGTGTCTGAGATACGTGGAGTCACAGAGGGAATGAGGGAAAAAACTTGCCAATGGAAAGACATTAACCCGGAAGGATGTGGAGGGTGACTTCCAAGCCCAGTGACACACAGAGGCGTGGAAATATGGAAAGGTTGGGGTTTAGAGGACTGACGGTAAGGCAAGCTGGGGACAGATGAAGCTACAGGGTTAGGGACAGATGTCTCATGAGGACTTTTGGCTTCATTTTACAGTCAGTAGGAGCCATTATGCAGATTGAGAATAAGGAAAGTAGTGTGAACACTTTTACGGGTTAGAAAGAATGCTCTGGTTGAAGGATGGGCTAGAAGGACAAAAAAACTAGAAACACAGTCAGATGACATGGACCAGACCTGATGGGACCAAACTGAAGTAGGATGGGGGGGGGGGGGGTATGCAGAGTCAGAGATGTGAGGAAGCAGGTGTAGTTGATGTTTCCCATCAATTCCCATCAGTTGTATGTGGGAGAGGGAAAGAGCAAAAGTAGAAGATGCTTGGGAGAGCACGGGCATGATTCCAATCAACAAAAAGAACAGGCCAGTTGGAGAGCTTAAGAAGAAAGAGTATATTTTCCACTTTAGATATTTTGCACTTTCTATGAGTCATTCAGATGAAACTTTGCCCTGTGTGGTTGGCAGAATAATGCCCCCACTATGAAACCTGGAGCCTGTGAATGTTACCTTACCTGGAAAAGAGGACTTTGTGATTCAGAGGAATAGGGACATTATCCCAAAGTATCCATGTGGACCCAAAATAACCACAAAGGTCTTTGTAAGTGAAAGAGATAAAAAGCAGGAGAGTCAAAGGTGTAATAGTGGAAGCAAAGGTGAGATGGGAGTGGTCCCTGGGAGGAGACCACTCACCAAGGTGTACAGGTGGCCTCTAGAAGTCAGAAAGGAAGAATAGATTCTCCTCTAGAAGAAAAGCAGACCTGCTGACATCTTGATGACCATTTCAGATTTATAATCTCCAGGAGTGAACAAACCTAACAAAGGAAAGGAAAGTGAAAGACCAAGACAAAGAAAATTGCAAAACATTGATAAAAGAAATAGAAGACTCAAAGAAATGGAAAGACATTCCCTGATCACGGATTGAAAGAATTAACCTTATAAAAATGGCCATCCTACCAAAAGCAATGTATAAATTCAATGCAATTCCAATAAAAATCTCAATAGCATTCTTCAACGAAATAGAAAAATATTGCTGAAATTCATGTGGAATCACCAAGAAACCTCAAATGGCCAAAGCTTTTCTGACTAAAAAAAGAGAGATTGTTAAAATTGTAAATCAGCTCCTTTTCTGTCATTGTTTTCTTGTGCTGGAAAATAGAGCTACTTTTCATACATTTTATTGCTTCCTACTGTTGAATTTTGAAAGTTCTTCATACATATCCAGTTACTTGTTTTTTGTCAGTTATGTGATTTGCAAATATTTTCTCCCAGTCTGTAACTTGTCTTTTCTTTCTCTTGAGAGGTCCTTTTGCAGAAAACAAGTTTTTAATTTTGATGAAACCCAGTCTAAGAGTGTAATACCGCCCCTCTTTCTAGCTACATATTTCAGTGAGATCATACTTTCTTCATGTATTTCAACCAATACAACATATTTTATAGATTGACTGTAGAAGAACATATGACCAAGTCATCTTTACTAAAGAGATTTTTTTCCTTTCAGACTTCTAGTGTCTATTGATCTATGTGCCTGTGTCACTACAAATACCACAGTCTTCAAATCAGTTTTAAAATCAGGCAGATGGATTCCTCCCATATCATTTTTCTTTTTGAAAATTCTTTTTACTGGTTCTACTTCCTTGCCTTTCCATATAAACTTAAAAATAATCTTGCCTATAACTGAAAGATATCTTGCTGGGATTTTGGTAAGAATTGAGTTGAAACTGTTTATCAACTTGGGAGATTTGGCATGTCTCCTAAAATGAGTCATCTAAACCATGAACACAGTGTGACTTCATTTATTTGCATATTCCTTGATTCCTTTTATCAGTGTTGCGCAGTTTGCAGCTTACAAATTTTGCACATTTCATTAGAATTATGCCTAAATATTTTATTTTTAAAATCCAACAATGTATTTACTGGTATGGTTTCCCACTTATCTCGACTCAGGGGTTCTAGAGCTGGTTTTGTCTGCAGGAGCGTCTTCTGCAGGACTCACTCCCCTCTGAGGGCTGGCAGAGCGGGTGGGGCAGTCAACTTACAGACCCACATCTGTGCCTGACTAACGACCTGTGATGATTTTAGAGCATTCTGAGCATTTTGCATCAGTGAAATAGGAACTGAGTCCCTGCAAGAGATACCTTTTGTGTTTCTTATCCTTTTCTGGAAAGGAATAAGGCTATCCTTTGGAAGAGACATGTTTTCATGGGGAGATCCAGAAAGGCTTGAGTGATTTTAAGTGATATTTTATTTTCCAATTTTGGTACTTGTGTGTTCATTTGCTAGTACATAGAAATACAACTGACTTTTGTATAATAACCTTGTACCCTATAACCTTGTTAAACTCACCTTTTTGTTCTAGTAGTTTAGAGTTCCTGCGTATACAATCATGACATCTGACAGTTTTATTTCTTCCTTTGCAATCTGGGTGCTTTATTTTTGTTTCCTTTCTTGACTACTGTACTGGCTAGAACTCCCAACACTGTGACGAATGAGAGTGTGAGGGGGGACATCCTTGCCTTATTCCTGATCTTCAAGGGACCACTCAGTAAACTAATGTTTATTGTACATAAACTTTATTAAATTAGGGAACTTCCCCTCCACTATTATTTTTTGAGCATTTTATCATGAAAGGGTATTGAATGTATATTCATAAACTCAAATTACTCTTTTCTTGCAGCTGCCTTTACTACTGGTTGTCAAATGATCTATATTCTTTCCTCTCAATTCTACATAAAGTCTTTGAACATGGACTCTATGTCATAAAAAGGTAGGGAGTGATGAGGGGAACAAAGAACTGTCTTAAGTAGTAACTTTCATGGTAGTAATATGAGTTTCTTTATCCTTAAACTGTGAGAGATAGATAGATAGATAGATAGATAGACAGACAGATAGACAGATAATTTGGGTAAAGCCAGTAAGTAAGTAGGGATAGATATTCTAATTGTGTTTAACTCTATGTCCTTGAAAACCAGAATTCTTGTTGGAGGAAAGGAGATATAAATGTAATATAAAAGGAACTAAACTTTTTAAGTGTATACACATATAAATCTTGCTTTATACAAATGTAAAAATGTATGTAAGCATAACTATTTATATTGCCACCAAAAAGTCCTGGTAAAATGGCCAATTCCTAACTCTGGGTTATGGTGTTAAATGTCATTTCCCCATTAAAGTAAACCAGGGCTTACTGGAAAAATGACTGAGCCCAGGTCTGGGCAAGAAATATACAGAATGAACCTGAACATTTTGTTAGAACAGATAACAAAGGAGCTCTCAAAAGTCTGTGTCAAAAGAACACTGGAGTCACTTGAAGAAGTTTCCCATTCACCAAAAATGAAACACTTGAACTTTAGCATGGATAAAATCTATCAACTACATTTAATCCTTGAGACTACAATAATACGAAAAGTAAAAGTAAATCTAATTGCACACCTTTAAATAATAGTAGGTAAAAAATTAACTTGAACACTAGTAAATAGAGGAAAAGAGAAAGTATTTTTTCTCACCACTTTACCACTGGCCACCCACTAGTAAATGAAGCAAAACGTCTCTTTATAAAAGTATAAAGGCATATAAATAAACATGGAATGATAAAATTAGAACATCCCCATTTTCAATCCCCCAAAGTTAAAGTACCTAGAGGACAAGCATCAATGGTTACTGGCGCCGGAGAAACAATGGCAACCGTTGTATGTCATGGTTCAAATCCCCAGCGCCACCTACAAAGGGACCAAGTCCAAGTCTGACCCAGCCTCTGAATCCAGTGGCCAACTTGCAGGAAATGCAGAGGATGCAGGGGCTTGTCAAACTGTACCAGGTGTGTGTAATCTGCAAATTCCAGACACCTCCCCCCATACCCCCTGCAGGTGGTCAAATAGTTCAGGTTTTTCAAATGAAAGGGGTGGAGGAAAAACATGTAAAGTATCAAAGACATAAAAAAAAAAAAAAAAGCCAAGCTATAGTGTCCAGAATTCATACTTGAGTGAACAGACTAAAAATACCCCAAAAAGAAAGAGATCACTGTAACCATTAATATATGATTCCATTGGAGAAAAGGAAGAGGATTTGATTGGCCTGCAGCACAGGAGATTTCTGCCGTGGCTACAAAGGTCTATTTCTGGACCTGAGTGGTGATTACTGGAGATCTTGCCTTAAATAATTCATTCTAGAAGAAGAGGAGTCCCATTTCCAGTGATATTACCACCGCCAAAACACCCACAGCCCACCAGCATCTGCCATTGTGCTCCCTCCCACTTTGTGCTAGCCCCTCCCCCTTCCCACCACCTGCGGGGATCCTACACTTCCAAAATACAAACAACAATGTAAACCAATATTGGCTCAATAAAAAATATTTTTTAAAAAATTATGAAATTTTTAAAACTTTCAAATTATTAAAAAAACTTACGGAATTTAAAAAAAAAATGGTCTAGTGATCCGCTGGAGGACAATGGGCACCTTGGTGGTGTGGGAACATACACCTGAACAGGTGTGACCTGAACCTCTGACTCATATCCAGGGCTGTAAGCCAATGCTATTTCAATAAAACAATAACACACAAAAAAAAAAAATCCAGAGGAGTGATACATTATGGATCTGGATTTACAAGCCCTGATTTTTGCCAAACAACCTAAGTTCTTTGAGGCTAAGTTTCTTCACCTGAAAATGAAGGAAATAAATTAATGTTAATACAGGTTGAAAAGAATTTTGTCCAAAAAATGATGATAATTCATTCAAGTATCCATTTGGTGTGGTTATCGCTATCAGCTTTATTTCACAATTAGAAAGTTTTTTGTTTTTTTTTTTTAAGTAACTGAGCATTTGTCTTCTGATCACTGAGAAAACTGCAGTTAGAAGAGAGAAAGACAGGGTGAGGACTTAGAATTAGGGCTGGAAAAGCAAACAGTTTGGAGCTGGAAGGAATTAGGTCTTTGAGAGATTTCTGGACTTTGGTCTTGCGAATGGAACCTGATGACCAACACAAGCAGGAGGGAGAAGGGAAGAAGGGTGGGAAATGGATGACCTCAGAACACAGAACTCTAGAATCATTCAGGACCGTTCCCCAGTCTCACAGAAAGGAGCCCCTGGAACATCGACCTCATCAATGTCCAGGGCCCAGACACCTGGTGCTGCTTCAGGATCCAGGAGAAAGGCTCCACTCAGGAACTTCTCATGGCTGTGGTACAACATCTCTGCACACCTGCAGGGACAGTGACAAAGGTCTCGTGAGGGACCCCACTTCCCATTCCAGGCACCCTGCAGACAGAGTAACCCCTGCATCTTGTCCCCACATGTCTCCTGCCTGCCAAAGGATTGGAAGAATAGCCTGTCGCCAAGGACAAGAAAGGAGGCATTACCTCATAACTGGACAGCTGAGTCTCCATGTATGCTAAAATAAAAGAGGAAAGAAATATAACGTCCCAATTTGGCCCCAAAACTGCGATTATCCTGAGGGAGCAGAGGGGACCTGAAACATCAGAACTCCATCTCTGTTTACCCCCCAGATGCTTCTGGCTTCAGAAAAACTATCCCTGGTAGAATTAAGGCTGCAGGAGGGTTGAGGGAGGGTGGAGAGCAAAGCAGGAGGGAGCCCAAGGGACTATGGTGGAGGACGATGGGTGCCTTGGTGGTGGGTGTGAGGAGTGACATGTCTGAAGAGGTGTGATCCTATACCTCTGAATCACAGTGTTATAAACCATCATTACCTCAATAAAATAAAGACTATGCTTGTGATCCTGAGAAGCTGTCAGCCTTCCCTGCCTCATCCCTTTGATGTTGGGAAAAGTGGAAAGCGGGGGGGAGCCACAGGGCAGGTGGAGGGACTCCTCAGAGGCTCATTACCTTTCCGAGCCCTGGTGTAGATGACGATCCCCACCAGGAGGAGGACTAGTCCGAGCAGGAAGGCTGCACCTCCAGCCAGCACCTTTCTCCAAGAGTATTCAGGCTGAGCTCCTATGGGAAACAGGTCTTAAAATTAGTAAAAAGCTGCACTTAACTAAAATCCAGCGTCTGTGCTGGACACCATTCCGATGCAGTCTTTAAAAAGCATACATTTAGAAATGGTTACTTTGAGGCCAAGATTTGCACCCAATTTGCAACCAGTTTCTGTTACTGCTTCTTAATAGCCCATAAGCGTGTTCCCTAACTATGAAGACCAAGTATTAGAGGATGCTAGTTCCCAACGCTGGAAGTAAGTGATGAGGTGACTAGACCTCAATTTTTGGAGGATACAAGGATAAGTAGCAGCCAAGTTTTTTTTCACCCAAACCCAAGAACTCCAAATTCTGACTCTCTCAGATCAGGGGAAGAAGAATAGTGCTGTGACCGAGAAGACCATGGAGGGAATATGGGCCCAAGTTGGGTCACTGTGACCCCACGTCAGGCCCCGAGAACAAGCAGCCATTCTCACTCCACTCCACAGACACAGGGCTCAGCAGGCTGGGATGCTCAACAAGGCAGGTGTAGACGTCCCCAAGCTCAGGAGTCATGTCCAGCGTCACCGTTGTCTGAAAGGTCCAGTCTCCGTTCCTGATGAGGCCGGTGGGCGTGACCCCCACGCTCTCCTCGCGCCCATTCCGGAACCACCTGACCTGGATGTGCCCTGGGTAGAATCCCGTCACGGAGCAGAGCAGCAGATTGTGGTGCCGCAGGGATGGGGTCCGCGCGGGGTACACTGTCACCTCTGGTTGCACTAGAAAAATGAGACATCGTGAAGGAAAACCACCAAGCCGAGACAGCAGTTGCTTTAGAGAATGGCTCTGCCCATAATCTCCTTCCCAGATCACCCGAGTGGAAATTGGAAATGTGGGGAAATCTCAGCCCCCAAGACTCAGAAATGGGGTATGTCAGTGCCCCAGGGAGTCAGCCTTCCCAGACACTCCCACAACAACCCTTTCTAATTGAGGGCCTGTGCGTCCTTAAAGTCCCTGTGGATCTTGGCGGCTGAACCAAGACCACTGTCACCTGACCTGTGAGGTTACTGAGTGAGACACACTGGGACAGGACACCTGCTATAAACTTCCTGAAGCAGGAAACTCTCAGAAGGACAAAAAGCCATGACCAGGTTGGCTTGGGGAGATTCCTGAACCCCCAGATCTCCCCTTCCACTCACCTCTTCTCCCCACGGTGAAGGGCGCCCCCAGCCAGTAGTTGTGTCTGCAGAGAGCGTCCACAGAAGCCCTGCTCCTCTCCAGAATATCCGGCCGATTATTCCACAGTTCGGCGTCAGGCTTCCCCAGCTCAGTCAGCGCCACAAACAAACCCAAATCGCTGTCAAAGCGCGCATACTCTTCCAAATTGAAGATGAATCTGACCACAAACTGCACCTTTGATGTCCCATTGGTAAAGTAGCAGTCAGCCTTTGCCTGAATCACAAAATCTTCTGAAAGCCAAAAATGGACAGTGAATCAGTCCTACCTTTAGTAAACCCCATACCTGGTAAATGATGCCAGACCATGTGGATTTGAGGGGCCTTTTGCCCTCAGTGATAGGCCAAAGTGGTCTCTCTACCTGGTCCCCACTCTGGTTCCTCTTAGCTAAGACACTGCCATAATGAAAAAGCCCATCCTAGCAGGCCAACCAAACAGCAGACATGTAACCCAGAGAAGCAAGTCCAAGAGTCTCAAGATACTGCCAACCTTTATTCACTCATTTAGTCAACAAATAAAATACTTCCTGCCCATTTGTGTCTTGCCAAACACTGTGCTAGTTTCTCCAAGCTGAGCTTTCAGAAACCCAAGCTTTTGACTCCCTGTCTTAGCAAGTCAAAAAGATCCAGCCCCATGTGGAATGACTCTGCAGTGCTCTGCCCTTACAGCTTAGTTTCATGTATTTCTTCTAGAGTGAAGTGAAGAGGCGGTAGAGATGGGACAGAGATGCAGAGTAGGTACATCTGACGTGTGAAATAAGCTCCCTCCACCTTCCACTCAATATGGGTTTTCGCCAACAATTTTCCTTTGACTCTTTTTCTTTGCACTCTGACCCAAAGACCTTATCCCCTCTGTTGGCTCTAAAGAGACAGTAGCCTCTTTACCTTTGTTGGTACAAATAAAATAATATTAATCCATGGCTTCAAGATTATTATCATCATCACTGGCAATACACCTACAATTTTAGTAGCTGCAATACATGGTGATGGGGAATACGATGTTAGCTTGAAACTTCTGAGGGGCTTTTATATTAACTATTGCATTGACCAGGAAATTTTATTTTATTTTTTTTAATATTTATTTATTTATACATACAAGCTGGGGTGCAGGCCAGAGGTACAGGGTGGTGAGAGGGTTCACCAGAGACAGAGTGGGGAGCAGAACAGACAGATCAACTAAAATACACTGCTGAGGGGAGCAGCTGGCGAGGCAGGAGAGATCTGCCGCACCATGTGGGAATCTCCCCGACCAGACATCGAACTCACGCTGCAGCTGTCACCAGCTCCACAGCACTACGCTTAACCCGTTGCACCACCAGAGAGGCCCTGATCAGGAAATTTTAAAAATCCAATTCCATTATTCATTATGGTTTTCTAATTCCAAAGCATGTTACTAATATTTGTAGTGATTGGTTTGAGCAATGTTATTCTCATACGATGTATCTCATTCCCAATCTCATATTTTCCAAAAGTATTTTAATTTCCCAATGTTACGTAGCCAGTCCTCACAGGTACGATTCTTATTCGTAGAACACACAGCACACTATGGTCTCAATGTTTGTGCCATACCCCCCCAAATTCATATATTGAAGTCCTAGTCTCCAAAAGTGATGGTATTAGCAGGTGTGGTCTTAAGAGTTGCTTAGCTCATGAGGGTGGAGCCCCCTGGAGGCCATCAGCACTCATAAAAGAGTCTGAGAAGACCCCAAACCCAGGGAGGCCAGGGAGAAGCGCCACCATGAACCAGGAAGACGCCTTCCCCACAAGACCACCATGCTGACACCTTGAGCCTCCAGCACTGTGAGAAACAGGCTTCTTCTGTTTATAAGTCATTCGAATGGGTTAACAAAGCAGGTTAGTCAGGAAAAATTTCCTTATAGAAATAGCTCTTAAATTGGAGGGTAATTGTTAATGATACTGAGTTGTAAATTTACTTTATATTCAAAGTTCAGAGATCTCCCCAAGAGGCTACTGAGGGGAGTGTAAAGATGGCTGCACCCTTCCTCTTTCCATTCACCCTCTCCCACTCACAGATAATTACAGATAAGTCTCTAACCTCCAATTCTCTATTTCTTCTAATAATCTTAATCAGAGAAAATATTATTTTTCAGACATATCTGTGTCATATTTAACATCTGGTCTAAATTGTTTTAATTTGTGTTGCTTAATGGACATTATAAGCTCAGAAAGGTTTCTAGACTCTAAGAACAGAGATCCTCTCCCACCCACCCTCCACCCAGGTTTGTTCCTCTTTTGCCCTTAATGAGACTTCAACATTCAAGTGGTTTCTGTTTTTGGCACATTATATCCTGTTTTCTGCTGATAAATATGCTTTCACAGTGTCATATTGCTTGGTGTTGGCACAGATATTCTCCTCAGCTAGAAAAATAACATTAATAAATATAATTACAAGGTAACTCAAGAGCAGTGATAGAGCATTCAACTTCTCTTATATCTCAAAATTGCTTAGTACAGTTCTGATCATATAATAGGAAATAAATAAATGTGAAAAGGAACAACCTTCATTTATAATGTCTTTTGTCCACATATACTCCTAATGGATAAATACAGAAACAGTCACAATCATCAGAGCAAAGTCCTGGCTGAAGAAAGGCAGCTATTCCCAGACGGTCTCTGTTATTTGGAATTCTCAGACTAATGTTGATACAATAAAGATCCCAAGTAAAACAAAATGTGTCTTTCTGCCTCCCTCTCCTTGAATCTGTGGCTCTGGAACAGGAAGTCCGTTCATCTAGTAGTTTACTATGTGTGGTAAAGAGGGGAGAGGTGTTTTCTGCTAAAGGCGAGAACACCTTAGAAGACAGAAGTCACCTCCAGTCTGCCCTGTGACCTAGACTTCCCAGTTCTTGCACACATACCTGAAAAAAAAGTTCTTTTCTTACCTGGATAGTCTGTGCCTTGAGTCATAGAGGGATCCAGCTTCATTAAATTCACCAGCAAAACCGCCACCCAGGGTGCCCACACAGATTCCATTCTGCAGAAGAAGAAAAAAAAAGACAGGAAATCAACACTCTCTTTAAAATAGGGCTTGTCTATTCAGGCAAAAATTATTCATGAAGAGTTTGGTACCTTTCTGCCTCCCCAGGATTGGAAAAGCCTCACGTTGATAGCCAATCAAGATAGAGGAGTCACGCATCATCAGGTGCTGGGTAGAATATTTTCATAAAGTTGTGCAATACCACTCAAGAACTATTTACCTGCAGGATCACTGGCAGTACATGAGGTATGTGGAAAATGGGCTGGGAGAAAAAGGAGAAAAAAAATTCTACATAAGTCTGAGGTCCTAGGAGAAGCAGGCAGATTGTTTATTATGAACCCCCTTAAGCTTATTTAGCTCTTTTCCTGGCCTGGCTGGGCCTGACCACTAGGTCTCCCTCTAGGGTGGTTGATGATGTCGGTTTGGAGAGGTGTTGGGTTCACAGAGTGGGGTCCTTGGGTTTGCTCTGAGAATAGTTTCACCAGAGCTCCCCTTTCAGTGACACACAGCGAGTTTCCAAAGAATGAGAGAGATGATCAGGTTTGGCAATAAAAAGGAACACTTCTTCAGATACATGGATGACGTCAGAGAGATCTGGGGTGAGAAGGAGAATGAGGAAGTCCCAGTTGTGTGCATGCAAAGGACTGTTTAAGGCAAGGCAAGATCTGCTGCTGAAAAGAAGCTGCAAGAAAATATGTTTGACAACTAAGAAAAGAAGATGCATTTTTCACCAAAATGGTCTGTAAGTGTATTATCATGTATTTAGCAGAGAGCCCTGTATTAAGGATTGTCCTATGATTCAATAGACATGTTCCTTGTCCTCAAGAAATGTACAACCTAGGTAGAGTGATGGGGAAAATGTCCCCGGATGACAGGAAAAATGAAATGAACTTTGTAATGTTTGGGCACACAGGAAGAGTAAATTCTAACAGTCTAGAAAGAGTTATTTCTTTTAGTTTAAATGATAAATTTATTGGTACAACAAAAAGCTCTCATAAAAAAATAATATAAGTAAACATACAAAGTATTATTTTTTCTTTATCCACAATAAATTGTTTTCATTTATTCAAAGCTATTGTGTTTTTTTAATTGTATTATGATTTACTGAGGTAGTATTGGTTTACAACACTGTATATGATTTAGAGGTGCAAGTTCACAACTCTTCAGATGTATGTTATGACACCAGCCCCACCACCAAAGCACCCATAATCCTCCACCATAGCCACTGGGCCCCTCCCTCCTGGGCTGTCCCCTCACCCCCTCCTGTGGTCTCAATTCTACAGTTGAATTTCATGTGCTTATTGGCCATGTGTATGTTTTTGGAGAAGAGCCTGATTTAGCTCTACCCATTTTTTTCATTGGATTATCTTTTTTCTTGTTGAACTGAGTTCTTTGCAGATCTTAGTTTGTCTTGGTTTAGTTTCTTCAGTTCCTTTGTTTGGTGTCTTTATATTCTATATATGAATAAAAGCATCCTGCATTTGTCTTTCTCCTTCTGACTATTTCTCTTGCAAAATCCCTTCCAGTTCCATCCATGTTTTCACAAATAGCAAGATTTCTTTTTTTTTTTAACTGAATATGTGACTCTTAATCCACTCCTCTGTTGGGCACTTGTGTTGTTTCCATAAGTTGGTAATTGTAAGTAGTGCTGCAATGAATGTGGAAGTGCATGTATCCCTTTGAATCAGTGATTTTGTGTTCTTTGGGGAGATACCTACAAGTGGAATTACTGGATCTTTTGGTAGATCTACATTGAACATTTTCCACAGTGGCTGGACCAGTCTGCATTCCTACCAACAATGTATGAGGGTTCTTTTTTCTCCATACCCTCAGCAACACTTGCTGTTTCTAGTCTTTTTGATATAGGCCATTCTCACAGGTGTGAGATGGTATCTTGTTGTGGTTTTGATTTGCATTTTCATGATGATAAATGATGGTGGGCTTTTTTTCATGTGATTGTTTGGCCATGTGTATGTTTTTGGAGAAGAGTCTGGTTTAGATCTACCCACCTTTTTCATTGGGTTATCTATTTTCTTGTTGAATTGAGTTCTTTGTAGATCTTAGATATTAGCCTCTTTCAGATATATGAACATCTCCCAGCATATTTGATAAGGTGCAGCTCAGGTATTCCTGGGTATTCTGGCCAAATACCATTGAAACAAGGCTATGTGGGTACTGTGGCCATCCAAAGGCAGTATCCAATAGAGCACAGATCACTGTTTGAGTTCTTCACCTGCACGCACAATTGCAAGACCAGTCAAGTTCAGGTAACAACAATAATGGGGTTTATTTAACAGGGGAAACAAAAAGTTACTAAGGCCACAAGTGACTGGCTATTTCACCCTAGATAGTGTTCCCAGTGTTCAGAAGGCCGCCTTCCAAGATGGTGCCATTCTCCCAACAAGGGCCTGAAGCACATGGCAGCCAGAAGCAACAGGCCGGGATCCAACAGGCAGGGTCAGTGAGATGACACCACAGCAACCCTCCATTACAGTGGGAGGTCAGGATGAACAGCATCAGATGCTGGAACAGACAATAGCAGCAACACCAGGAGGCGATGGCAGACATGCAATGAACAGCTCTTCGTGAGCCCTTGGCCCACTCCAACAGCAGGTCAGCGAGACACCGGGCCCTGCCCTTGGTGCCCTCTCCAGGCACCAATAGCAACAAGACCAGAGGCAGGCCCGGCCTCTCCGTCTCTGCAAAACTCCTTGGTTTCTCTCTCTTCAGAAGTCAGAAACAGAGAGCCAGGAGTCTAGTCTAGAGCTCAGCGTCTCAGGTCCTGGGGGAATGCTCCTGTGCTCCCTAATATCCATTTTTAGGGTCTTCCCCCAAACCCCGTGATTCCTCCTGACTGGTTCATTTAACCTGGCTGGTGCCTGAGGAAGGGGCTGCCACAGGGAGCAGCTTTTGGCACAGGAGGGTAAACCCACCACATTTTTCTAACAGTTCCAGCTGCTTAAGCAGCAATGAGATGAACACCAATTTTGGCCTGCAGCTCACACTGCAGTACCCGGTAACACCCTCATAATCCCACCTTATATATGCTTCAAAGTTTGTGCTGCTTCAGGGAGGTGAAGAATTAAAAATAATCCTATTGCATCCTCCTATCCAGTGAAATCGTGTGTGTACATTAATACCACTTCTGTGAAGGTAATTTTGCAGTATATTTCAGTATTAGTAAAGCATATGCACTTGGACTCAGAAACTCCTCCCTTAGGATTTTATCATCCTGATATTCTTGTGTGTTACAATGTCTATATAAGACATTGCTTATAATAACAAAAGACTTCCAATAACACTGGTCAACAGTGAGATATAACTTACTTAAAAAGTCCCTAATCTGTAGTATCTTGGTGTGCTGAATATGAATATCACCCTGAAAATTGTTTATTAGCTCTTGTTTTGAAGATATTGCATACAATTCATTTTCTATGTCTCACCGTGTACATTTATCCAGTAGGACTGCAACAACATCCTAAATCAGCCTAGAATGATGTAATATTGCATCACATTGCATAATACCATCATGCACACATCATCCACAGTTGATTGCATCATTTTCTGATGCAATGCAATACTACTGCCAGGCGGCTGCTGAAGTAAGCTGACGTCAGCAGTGCACTCTATAAAGCTCTGTCAGAAAGGTTGAGTATGGAAAATATTTCAGACTTTGTGCATGACAGTTTAAGCTACTGTTACATTGAACTGTTATTATTTTATCCATTTAGGAAAAATACAGAACAGGAATGCCCTAGAAAGTGCATCCAGGGCGTGGACAATTTCTGCTCCATTTGTGGGGAAGTGACATTTGCCAACCAGAAGAAAAGTATCACTTCTCGAGTGAAGAAGGCTTATCATCTTTACTTCAGATGCCAGGTTGGTGACCAAGACAAGCCTTGGGCCCCTCATACATGCTGTGCTACATGTACAACACAGCTTTCACAGTGGTTAAATGGCAAAAGACCATCAATGACATTTGCAGTCCCCATGGTGTGGAAAGAGCCAAGCAACCACATAAAAGACTGTTACTTCTGCTTGGTTCCTCCTCTTTCCTGCGAAATAATGAAGCAAAAAAAGTTGAGAATAGTCTACCCAAACCTTCCGTCTGCATTGAGATGATCAGTTCAACAATTTGCTGCAGGGTAATGCAAAACAAGCATGGAATGCTTTTTGCCTAGTGTCTACAAACTTTCTTGGGAATGTTAGGGCAGAAAACGACAAGGAACTAGTAGAAGACATGCTGATGCAGTATCAGAAACTTGGTTGCAATATGTATCTAAAGATCCACTTCCTTCATTGCCATCTGGATTTCTTCCCTGAAAACTGTGGTATGGTTAGTGATGAACATGGCACACGTTTTCATCAAGATATCACATCTATGGAACAAAGTTACCAGGGAAAATGGTCCCCTACAATGCTGGCTGACTACTGCTGGACACTCCCCAGAAATGCTCCTGAACAGCTGTACAAGAGACAAGCAAAGAAATCTAAGTAGTCTATGACTTGAGGTATTAACCATAGGCCTATTACTATTGGCATGCATTTCGTGATGTAAACATCAATTTATTGCAGATTACAAAAAAACTAAAGCCAAAATTAGAATTTGGCTGTCATATCGTGTTGAGCACATACAAATTGATAGGAAATGACTAATTTTATTTCAGTAACATGACTTTTGTAAAAATTTGTTGACCAGTGATTGGCATGCATTTCATGTTGTAAACATCAATTTATTGCAGATTACAAAAAAAAAACTAGAGCCAGAATTAGGATTTGACTGTCATATTCGTGTCAAGCACATACAAATTGACAGGAAATGACTAATTTTATTTCAGTGATACAACTTTTGTAAAGATTTGTTGACCAGTGTAACCTAAGTACCCATCAGTAGGAGGAGATAGGCTAACTAAATACCTGCCACATAGGGTCATCTAGAAGATAAAGTGTGTCAGTCAGCACAGCAATAGCACATAGTAAGCACTCAGTGAATGATTGTCAAATTATTATGATTCACAGCTCCAAAAAAATCTAGCCAAGCACCTATTCAATCAAGTGGGTGCTGCCACTCACTGGCCACAAAAACGGGGAAGCTCTTTACTTTCTTTATTCCCAAGTCTTTTTCCCAGAACTGGAAACTTCATTCCTCCTCTTGATTCACACTGCCGTGTGACTGCAGACAGTTACCTCACCTGGAGGGTGCAGACAGGACTTGAAACTCAAGACTGTTTCCACTCTGGGCAAGGTAAAAGGGGTAGAGATTGTTTGGGGTTCCAACGAAATTGATGAGCACATCTCAGGTTTCCCTCTGTCTATTCTGATCTCCCTTTGGAAAGGGTGAACTGGGACCTAGTGGGAAAGATACTGATAGTGACTGGAAGGGAAAATTAAGGGGCAGGGAAATGAAGTGGTTTTGAGGATTAGGAGGGGATAAATAAAAAGAACTAGAACTCTGAGACAAACCAGAATTACTAACATCTGTGGTAGCAGACAGACCACACTTGTAGGGATTTGTCTGTCGAGGCTGAAGAGTCTCACTGTCAGGGGACATTTTCCTGTGTCCCTGGCATAAAACTTACCTGGGAGTTTCCCCTGAGATAATAAATGTTGGTGACATTTAAGATTCTAATTTCTGCTGCATCTTCCTGCACTAAATATCAGGATGCTTGAGTTTTCATCCCAGAATTATCTGTATGATTTCAGGCCAGTTTCCCCATCTGTAAGGTAAGATTTCACTGCTCTATTACTTTTACGATGCCTTCCAGGTAGGTTCAAAGTATTACAATTCTGTGGGTGTAACTATACTGATGATATTGGAGGATTTTAACACTTCATCTTCTTTCATAAGGGACTGCAGTTTCATAAGGATAGGGGAATAAAAGAATTATCATTCCCATTTTAGAAATAGAGGAAGGACACTTGGTGAGGAGGAGAAGGAACCAGACCCACCTCTCTTTCTCTAAATGCATATTTCACCCTCAGTGACATTTGTGAAATAATTGCTTTGGGGCTAAAAGGCAGCAGCAGGATGAGTCAAAGATTTGTCCGCAAGAAAAACTCCCTACTCTGGCCCCACCCTACCCCCAACACCTGCCAGGCAGAAGAAATCCACAACAGCAGAAGTTCTGGCTGGCTTATTGCCAGTGTTGGAAAGTACCTGCTCTTCCTGGGAACGTGCAAGTTTCTCTTTCCTAGAATAGGAAAGGTAAAGTCCCGCCAGTCAGCAGTGATGTGCACTGCTTTGGATTTTCAGTATTGAATGCACAGGGAGGATGGAGAATGAAGACAGTGGAGGAAAGAGGTTTGTCTATTTATCCAAAAGGCATTTAGTTACTGTCTACTATGAACTGAGCCCTGCACCAGGCGGGTGTAATGCTTGAGAAGATATATCGCCTTTCTGGGATCTCAAGGAAAGGGCACTTTCTCTGACTTAGAAGGCAAGGGAAGACTTCCTGGAAGACCTGAACCTTCAGTTAAGACTTGAAGAACTGGGCCTCCCTGGTGGCGCGGCGGTTAAGTGCTGCACTGTGGAGCTGTCGGCAACGGAGATGCGAGTTCGACGCCGGGCTGGGGAGATTCTCACGTGGCACAGCAGACCTCTCCTGCCTCGCCCACTGCTCCCCTCAGCAGTGTGTTTCCATGGAACTGCCTGTTCTGCTCCCCACTCTGTCTCTGGTGAACCCTCTAGCCGCCCCACACCTCTGGCCTGTACCCCGCTTGTATGCATAAATAATTTTTAAAAAATGACTTGAAGAACTTGGGGTACATCAGGGAGGTGGTGCAGGGAATGGCAAGGACACTCCACATGTAAAGGTATAAGGTGTTAGGAGACCAGGAGGTTTGGGGAAAGGGGGAGATAATCAGGCTGGAAAAGCTTGAGTGCTCTCAGGGAGACTTGGGCAGGAAGGGAGGATGAGCAATGGAAGGATTTTACAGAAGTGACACCAGCCTCTGTGCCTTCTAGAAAGAAAAGAGGCTTCAAAAGAGTGGCTAGACGGGATGATCAACTCTGGAGATGAGAAAACCTAAAACTATGAGTGAACGTTAAAACAGTGGTACTAGAGAGAAGATAATGGATTCAGAAGTATCGAAGAATTTTATTTGATCTAATTATGACACAAGATGCAATGCAATTTACTGGCTGAGGGCAAGAACTCTGGGGTCAGGCCTGGAGTTAAACTCCAAATCCACCACTGTGTGACCTTGAGAAAGTTACTAAATCTCTTTGAAATTCAGTTTCCTCTCTATAAAATGGTTTTTAGTTTTCAGGATAAGGATTAAATAAGATAATACAAACCTCAAATCCTAGGTTTGAGGATAAGAATTAAGTAAGATAATACATGAAAAACACAGAGTTCTAACTCATTAGGCACTGTACGTGGTAATTACTATCAGTACTTTAACATTGTTAATTAGAGAACTATCTGCTTCCCTTCATACTCCAGTTTCCCCAAAAATAACAAGACTCCAGTGGGAATGGGGGAGGATACAAAAAAGACAACCTCATGAATATTTACATTATTTTAGCTATTATGTATCTCAAACAATAGGCTACCCAGGAAAACAGTAACCACGGTTATCAAAGATAACAAAGATCACCTTGTCTTTTCTAAATGAATGTGTGCTATTTGTACATTAAGGAAAAAGCACTTTAAAAAATATTTACCATACACTACTCAGGGCCAAGAAAAGCACTGTCAGTCAAGGAAACCAGGTCTTTGGACCCAGACAGCACCCAGGCCCTCCGGGAGGAGGCACACTTGGTGCACACAGCCCACCCAGCTCCAGAACAACTCCCAGGCACAGCCCAGGGAAACCAAGGCAGGAGCTGCCCGGGGTCATGAAGATGCCTGCGTGAGGGGCCCAGAGTCCTGGGGCTCCTGCTGCTGCTGCCGCTGCTGCTGCTGCTGCTGCACCAGTCGGGAATACAGGTCCTGCCCCTCCATGAGCTGCTCTGGCTCCTGCAGCTGCCCCTGCCTCAGCACCAGGATCTGGTCGGCGCTCTGAATGGTCTGCAGCCGGTGGGCGATCACCAGCACCGTCAGGTCCCCGCGGCCTTTCCAGTCCTGCAGCTGGAGGGGAGGGTCACCACGCTTAGGCAGAGAGGAACAGGCTGGGCACCGCAGCCCACTGGGCACCCTCTCTATGGATTATGGTAAAGGTGGGGTGAAACATAAGAAGGCAGGAAAGAGCAGAGAGGACGCTCCACACTGCCCTCAGCACTGTGCTGCCAGACGGTGGGCAGGGCAGCCCTGGAGGGAACCCCACAAGGGAAAGCCCGCAAAGCACAACTCTCCACACCATTCCCCACCCTAAGAAGGCACTGACACTCTTTCCACTAGTGGCCATTCACCTCCCACTGCCCAACTCTGCACAGGCTGATCCTTCCAATGTGACCCCTCTGGCGCTGTCCCCTGGCCCTGCCACCCCGTACTCACAGCCTGCTCACACTGGACGTCCAGGGCACTGGTGGCTTCATCCAGAATGAGGACTCGTGGGTCCCGCACAAGAGCACGGGCGATGGCCAGGCGTTGTTTCTGACCCGCGGCCAATGCTTTCCCTCTCTCCCCGACATCTGAGGAAACCAAAGAAATACCCCTCCTCAGAAACAAGGGGCCACCACAAAGTCCTGCCCAAGAGCAGGCCGATTCACAGCCGGTGTCCCCCCAACACTGAGGAGGTCTGAGGGTGTGGGGTAGGAGGCGGCAGGCGGGGCGCCGCTAGGGGGAGCTGTGCTGCGGCTCCTGGGCTCCTGTCTTGGGACCTAGGGAGCCTGAGCGGGACTGGAGGCCCAGGAGGCTGAGTGGGCGGGAAGGCGGGCAGTGGCGGCTGGGGAAAGGGCAAGGGAACAGCCAGCATCGAGCTAAGAGGACTCAACCTCACCAAGGGTAAGCTCCAGTTTCCCTTTAGACGGGAGGTACCTGTGCATAAGCCATGCTCCATTTCGTCTATGAATTCATCTGCTTTGGCAGCCCGAGTGGCCTCCAGCACCTTTTCCTCGCTGCAGCTCTTCAGCCCGTAAGCAATGTTGTCCCGCACAGAACCCGAGAACAGCACCGGCTCCTGCCCAACCACGGTCACCTGAACAGGGGGCACAGAGACGGTGTGTAAACCCCACCTCACGTCGGCCTCACCTCCCTCCCTCAGACCTCCACCATCTCCATGCTCTCTCACACGTTTCTTCGCCATCTCCTACCCGTACCTGTCGGTGCAGGTAGCCATGTTCATACTGAGATATGGGCGCCCCATCCAGCAGCAACTGCCCCCCGGTGGGCTGGTACAGATTCTGCAGCAGGGCGGCCACTGTGCTCTTCCCAGATCCATTGGGCCCCACCAGGGCCGTCACCTCACCAGGACGCAGGGTGAACGTCAGCCCCTAGAAAAGCCAAGAAAGACTTAGGAGCTTCCTTCTTCTCCCCTCTCTTTCTATGAGAAGGAAGATCAGCTTCTCTGAGGCAAACGCTCTGCAGACCATGGTGCCTGGTCACGGCAAGCAGCAGGGCTAGTGGGCCGAGCTCCCACCTCCCAGCGCCCCCGCCCCACCGCGTCAGGCACCTTGAGCACAGGCTGGTCAGGGCGACTGGGATACGCGAAGGTCACGTTCCGGAACTCCACGAGCCCCCGCAGAGTGGGAGGGGCCAGTGTCCCTGGAGGAGGCAGATTTGGTTTGCGGTCCAGGTACCGGAAAACCTTCTCCGCAGCCCCCACGTTGCTCAGCATGTCCCCACACATGTATACCAGGGTCTGGAAAACAAGCGCAGAACAGGTCTGTTCATCAGCTCCACCCGAACCAGCTCTCAGCTCCCCACGTACCTCCCCTCCTCCAAAAGAGTCTCTACTTTGCAATGTGCAGTTTGGCTGGAATTTAAAAACAACATCAATACCCCAGTGTTCCAATTTACATTGTAAAGGGTGGAGATGCCCACCTTCCTCCCACACAGCGCTGCCCTGACTTCTTCCCTGTGCGGGTTCTGCCTCCCCTATCAGACAGGGAGCCCCTTCAAAGCAGGCGCCCTGCGTGCCTCATCTTTGTAGCCACCAGAGAGCCTAGTACAGCTCTCCACAAGTAAAAATATCTAAGAAAGTCACAAAATAAATCCAAGGTGAAACAACTACTTAATTTTGAAAACTGGTAAATACAAGGAAGGAAATAATTGTTCATTTTGTCTTTCCTAATCAAATTGTACCACCAGGTAACCAAAGAGCAGATAAGGGGAAGTCTCCCTTGAGCGGTGCATTCCAGCTGACCAAGGAAGGAAAAGTAGAGGGTGACTGCTTTGCCTGCCCTGATGCTCTACGGACCTAGGCATCAAGTCTCAGTGGCTGATGCTTCATCCACGTCTGCAGACACACAGATACAGGAGAGAGAGTATATAGTATATATACTTACACTACATGTGTGAATGAGACAAGGGGAAATTTGATGACTGGTAGTATTTGATTTATTTTAGGAATTATTGTTATGTCTTTATGTTTTATGTTTTTATGTTTTTTATGTATTATGTTGTTGTTTTTTACTTATGCATACAAGAACTGGGGTGAAGGCCAGAGGTGCAAGGGGTGAGAGGATTCACCAGAGACAGAGTAGGGAGCAGAACAGGCAGATCTACTGAAATACACTCCTGAAGGGAGCAGTGGGTGAGACAGGAGAGGTCTGCTGTGCCATGTGGGTCAGCTCTCTGGCTGGGGATCAAACTCATGCTGCAGTGGCTGGTGACTGCTTGATAGAGCTGAGATTTTAACCCCTGTGCCACCAGGGAGGCCCCTTCATGGGGTTTTTTAATGTCTATATTTTAGAGCTCCACACTGAAATATTTACATATAACACTATGTCTCTAATCTGCTTCTAAAAAATATGTGTGAGGGAAGTAGGTGTAGATACAGATGAGACAAGGTTGGCCAGGAGTGGGTAAATGTCAAAGCAAGTGATGAGTAATGCAGGTTTGATACAGTTTATCTATTGGGGGAGCATGTATTTGAAATTCTTCATAACAAAACGAGTTGGGTTTTTTGCTTTGTTTTATGTTCTTAAGAGGAACCCAAAAAGAGCCCAAGTTTCAAAAGATCAGAAAGAAACAAGGTAGGGGGAAGGAGCAAAGGGAGAGGAGCAGGCACTGCTGGCTGACTCACCTGCACATATTGACCCACATTCTCTTGGTAGAGCAGAAAGGAGAGCAGTCCACCCCGGGTGAGGACCCCACCCAGGATCTGCTGCAGCCCACAGTTCAGCATGAGGACCTGCATGCCCAAATGAAGCATCTGGAAGGGAAAAGATGGGTGAGTATGGGAAAAGGGCCTTCCCCACCCTCCCCCTCCCTGCCCCTATGACACCAAGCAGCAGGACTAGCGTCAGGCTTTCTGGCCCCTCCCAACTCCACCCACAAGCCACTCAGGCCCTCACCCTTCTAAAGAGCAGGTAGATGGCCCGCTCCAAGTCTCTGCGCCACCTCAGCTGCCTGCATCGTTCAAGGGCCTCCTTATAGCGGCAGACCTCCTGCTCCTCGGCCCCAAAGCTGCGCACAGTGGGCAGCCCTCCGACAGCCTCCCGCACCACCTGCCCTGCCTTGGCCACTGCGTCCTGGATCTCCAGAAGCACCGCCTGGAAAAGATGGAAGGGGTTGATTGGACAGAGGCAGCAGAACCCCATGTCACATTCCAGTCCTTGGGATGCTCCCCCAGTCTCCCTCAACAATACCAAACTGTCCTCTTTCCCTCTTCCTTGCATTGCTTTCCAGAACTAATGAGTGTGAAGGAGAGTGGGAACAAAATATGGCAGAGTTCTCAGTGCTTTTGCTTAAACCTTCATTTGAGACAATTTACTTCACCCCCACTATCTGAATGAAGAAATAAGTGTTTTCCCAGAAGCCATGGCTAGTTAGAGAAGGTGCAGATATACTTCAAAATGGATCAAAGATATAAACACAAAACCTAAAACCATCAAACTCTTAGAAGAAGACACATAGGGATGTTTCTGACACTAATTTGGTTATTATTTCTGAGCTTTCTGACACTCGTTTTGGTAATGATTTCTTAGATATGACACCAAAAGGAAAGGCTACTAAAAGCGAAACTGGATTTACCAAAATTAAAAACTTTTGTGTATCAAAGGTATATCCATAGAATGAAAAACAAAACCTACAAAATGGGAGAAAATATTTGCAAACCATTTATCTGATGAAGTATTAATATCAAGATTATATTAAAAACTCCTGCAACTCAACAAATAAAAAGCAATGTAATTTAAAATTGAGCCAGGACTTGAATATGTTTCTCAAAAAAAAAAAAAAAAAAGATGTAAAAATGGCCAATAAGCACACAAAGAGAGGCCCAGTATCACATAGCATTAGGAAAATATAAATCAAAACCATGATGATATATCACCTCACAACATTATGTCTGTAATGTAAAACACAGAGAAAGAGAGAATGTCAAGTTTTGGAGATGGGTAAGGAGAAAGTGAAGTGAGTGTGTATTGCTGGTGGGAATGTAAAATGGTGTAGCCACCATGGAAAACAGCATGGGGACTCAAAACACTTAAAATTACCATATGAATTCTACTTCTGGGTATAAACCCAAAACAATGAAAGAAAAAAAATCAAACAGATATCTGTGTACTCAAGTTCATAGCAACATTAGTCACAGCAGCCAAGTGTTCACCTACAGGTGAATGGTTAAATGAGGTCTATGTATCAATGGAATAGTATTCAGCCCTAAAAAGGAAACTTCTGACCCACAGATGAATCTTGAAGACATTATGCTAAGTGAAACAAGTCAGTCACAAAAGGGCAGACACTATAAGAACAAACTAGAAGAGCAAAATTCATGGAGCCAGAAACTACATGGAGGCTGCAAGCCTGAAGGAGGGGAAAATGGAGACTCAGTGTTTACCTAGCTAGGGGCTCACTTTGGAAAGTTCTGGAGTGAACTGTGGTGATGGCAGCACAACAACATGAACATTCTTACCACCAAGGAACGGCACTTAAACATGGTTAAAACAGTAAACTTCATGCCATGTATATTGTAAATCTAATTTTAAAAAAGTCAAAGAAGTTGGAACTGACATACCAACTCAGGACTCCTGTCAGTTTACCTCCCCTACACACCATTCATACTCCTTCCGCTGATGATAAAGGGGATCAGCCTCTACCGAAAATCCTCTAAGATGACTTTTCTAATCATTGTGAAGAAGGTATGTATGGACTCTTTACAGAAAAGTGTGCTTGCATATTCTCTCTCTGTCTCTCTCTCTCTCTCTCTCTCTCCCTCTCTCCCTCTCTCTCTCTCTCTCTCTCTCTCTCTCTCTCTCTCTCTCTTTCTCTCTCTCTCTCTCACACACACACACACACACACACACGCACGCCTAGGGGTGGGATCTTGGACCTCTGCAGCCTACCAGAACTGCTGCTCTAAGGGCTGAAAAGAAAGACCCTTAGGGAAGCTTGATTCTTCCAGGGACTCCCCGCCACCCACACAGACCTGGTGGCGGACGTTGTACACCTTTTCAGCCGCAATGGTGAGAGGCACGTCCAGCAGAGACAAGAGGGTGAGGCGGGGGGACAGGTTGAGCATGAAGCTATACAGCCCCACCACTTTGACCAGGCTCCGCAAGAGCACGTTGGCATTCAGAGGAAGCCAGCGGCTCATCAGGGTGGTGTCCGAGTTCATCCTGGAATTCAGCTCCCCTGGGGAGGACAGAGCAGGTGAGGAAGCCCTGTGTAGTGTGTACTGTCGAAGCCCCAGAAACTCTCCCCTGGCCTTCCCCTCTGACACAGCCCCCTCCTCCGAGTGCCTCCCTCAGCTTCAGAGAGCAAGGCCCCTGCAAGCAGGCACCAAGAAAGCCGGAGAGGCTGTGTGTAGGTAAGGGAAATGGGCGAGGAATGTCCAGGGAACCCCAGACCTGGAATCTACCCCACCTGTCTTTGTCTCCTGGAAGAAACCGAGGTCCTGGCGCAAAAGGGACGAGAAAAGCTGCTCCCGGACCCGCAGGTTGATTCTGGACATGGTGTAGAGGAAGGAGCCTCCGCGGCATCCAGCAGACAGCGAGCTGCAGGGCAGGGGAGGTACAACAGGGGAGTGGAGGAGAAACATGCAGTGAAGGAGGGAATGGGTGAGTACAGAAGAGAGAAGACACGGAATGGAATAAATGCAAAGTTGGAGAACTATGAGGGGCAGAAAGAATAAGATCGAGGGAGGCAAGAGGGGCAGGAATAAACCAAAGACATGGTGAGCTAGTGTGGAAACAAGATCATAACATGCAAATTCATGGGTGGTGATGGAGTTCACTCTTTGGGAGGTCTAGGAGAAGACAAAAGAAGTGAGAAGTGCTTTCAACCTGGGTGCCTTCCTTCTAGGTTCCCCCTCTGTCTCAGTCTCTTTCCTCCCTGTCCCCAAGTGCCTTTCCTGGTCCCAGATACTGCACAGCAGGAACCACAGCCCTGAACCCCTTCCTCACATTCTCTGGACCCCCAGCGTTACGCTGCCCTCCCATCTCTCTCCTCCCTGGAGTTTGAAAACAACAACCAAACTTATTATGAAACAGGGAAACATAAAGGGGAAAAGCAGATATTTTAAAACACATGGATTTCTAATACAAATTTAACTACCCCAATGAGGAGGCTGTTGGGACAGCAGGACATGATGAGGGTTTGGGCGTGATCACGTGGGGATGGAGACAAGGAGCTGCAGGTGAAACACTCTGAAAGTAGCTGAAAGTAGATATGACAGAGCGAGAGCATGAGAAAGGCACCAGGGGGTCCTGAGTGGGAACAAGAAGAGAAGACCAGGAGGAGCAGCTCCAGGCGTGTGGAGCGTGAGAGGAGAGAGGCTGTCGAGGGGCATATCAAGAGGCAAGAGGTTACAAGACCGCTGCTGGCACAGGGGTCACCTGCAGACAGGGGCTGAGCAGCCTGGGAGGGGTGGGAAGGGTGTTCTTAAAGTCTAAAGAACTGATTTGTGAGGAAAGTTATTGTTTAAGGGTCCAGAGGAGGTAAAAAGGATTGAGAAGCAGAAAGAGTCATAAGCGCTCACTGAAGAAAGATCAATTATAGTTTATTCCAATGACAAATACTGCAGAAAAGCAAAGAGAATTGAGAACTGACTGATCAATAAATGTACCTTTGAATGACTGACTGCAGCAAAGAGCAGCAAGGATAGAATGAAGGTGTAAGGAAGAAGTGGTTTGGGACATTCTAAATGAAGTCTGACCACCATAAAGGTGTATTATGGGGAGGGGGGCATCAGGGTAAGGAGAGTGAGGTACGGGCATAACCCTGGGAGCGAGCACCTCCTTAAATTTTGCACCCAACGTGCACCCCATCTCAGTTCTGGCAAATAAGAGGAAAAAAATGACTATGCTTGAAAGAAAAGTTATGAACTTCAGAGCAAGATCTTCATTGACTGACATGATGAGTTAGGGAGAGGGTAGGAGGGAGAAACATGCCCACCCTGGCTTTGGAAAGAGACCTGGGTGGGAGGTAAGAGACAGGAAAGAGAAATGGGGTTCAAGGAGAGAGCAATGTTGAGAGACATTCCGCGTGACACCCAAACTCCTCTCTTACATCTGCTCAGGCTTGTATCTATAGTAGTAGAATGTACACTTTGCAGATGTTGGATATATATGGTGAAATGAGGAATGAATGAAGTGATATGCAAAATAGAACGAGTAAATCTACACATATTTAAGTCTAAATATCGGAAGTTCTGTGTACAAAAGGGTCTGAAAATGGAAGCAGGAAAGTGAAGGTCCTTGTACAGGGGGCTAGCAAAGAACCCAAGAGCCCATCACCTACCTCCCAACGGAGAAAAGACACATGAAAAAGATGGCACTGGCGAAAGCATCAGGGTCAAAGTCACCTCCCAGGATGTCAATCACACGACCAGAATAGTGTGGGATTAATGTCTCACCTGAAAGACCGGGAGGATACAGTTGAAGCACCAGGCAAGGAGTCTTTTCCCACCTCCTAGTCACAATGCCCTCTTAACTCACCCAACACGGCAAGAACGAGGAAGATGAAGGCAGCAATGAGGAAAGGCAGGTCTGGCCTGGAGAGCCTCAGCAACCGCCACATCAGGGCTTTGTTGTTCTCCTGGCCCTTGTCTCTCTCCTGGGCTGAGGAAGGGCTCAGCACAGCCCACACAGACCAGCTGAGCCCCGCAGCCCCATACCCCACCAGCAGCCAGCTCCAAGAGGCAGAAGCCACTCTGGCGGGGGGAGCACTCAGGGCGCCAGGAACCAGCGCCCTCAGGGAGAGAAACAGAGGCATCACCAGGCAGAGCGGGGGCAGCAGAGCGCCCGCGCGTCCCAGCAGCCCTCCCAGCTTCAGCAGCCAGCACAGCGCTCCAAGTCGCAGGGCCCCCTCCAGCCACAGGCCTGGGAGGTCCCGGGGAAGCAGAGCCCCCAGTGTCCCCCGAAGCAGCCAGAGTAAGGCCGAGTCGGCCAGCAGCAGGGAGGCCCAGGGTGTCAGGTCCCGGAGCCGCATGGCGTTGCCTGTGGGCAGAAAGTGAGGTATTAGCGAGGCAGAGCCCCAGTTCTGTCCCTTCGCCACCCCAGCTCCACCCATCCCAGTCCATGGGTTCCCATTTTATCTAATGCTGCCCAGAAAGAAAAGCTATAAACTTCCTTTTCCCATCCCCTGAGAACCCGTGCTCCCCAGCACATCCCTCCTACAACAGGAGGCGCTCTGCGGGCTGAGATGCTAAGGAGCCCGGCCGCGGGAGCCCTATTCTCTTTTTTAAAAAAATTCCCCCATCCCGCCGCCGCCGCCGAATTGCAAGAAGCCCGGAGCTCCCAGCCCGCTCCCTGGCACACCCGGGTCCAGCGCGACCTGACGCAGGGAGCGCGGAGTGGGGGGCGGGGATGAGTCGTCATGTTGTCGCTCCGGGTTCCCCTCGCGCCACTCACCGGCCGCGGCTTGGGTGGTCTTTGGGCCAAGTGCTAAGAACTGAGCTCTCAAATGCGCTCCCTGCGGTCTCGCTCCGCAGCGGCTGCACGCCCAGGCTTTCGCTTTCGCTTCCCCAACAACGCCTGATTCAGGGCGCGGCCAGAAGGGGGAGCGCGACACCCGCAGACGCAGAAACCGAATTCCTGGGATGTTGGCCAGGCCCGCAGTGAGTCACGCCTTCAGCAACACTTACTCTGTAATAGGAAACTACAGCGATTTAGAAAAATTGTTAAAGCTCTTTCATGAACTGGGATACTTTGTAATCGAAGAACCGGTGTATTTTCTTATCTCGGACTCTGAACCTGTTTTTAGCAAACCGTCTACCCTCTTCCCATTTGCAGGGTCTTGGGGTAAAAACACAGCCCCATTCTGAGCAAGAAATGCAAAGCACATCTCCTGAATAGAAAGCTCCAGCGTCTCTCACCTAAGTGGGTTTCCACTAGAGATTTGGGGCTGAGAAGGCCCTGACCCTCTATCTTCGTGGTCCTTCTCAACACCGGGCCCTGAGCAGAGCACAGCTTCACATGCCTCAAAAGTTATGCTCCAAATTATGTTGGGAGGCCTTCAACGTAGGAAGGAAGTGGACTTTGTTTCTTGGTCTATTTTATAACTAATGAAAACAGTAAACAGGTTTCTCTAGGCCCTACCCTACCCAGAGCCGATCCCTGGAACTTGAACATTTGTTTATTCCAGAAATAATTCTTCAGGTGGCAACTATCTCCCAAACTCAAAATATCCCGGAAGAGAGGACCACTTGAATTCCAAACCACTCCCGAATGCTATTGGTGTGATTGCCAATAAGTCAATTACTCCAACTTTAAAAATAGTTGAGGGTGGGATGTGGGCTTTGACTTGGGGAACTTCTAAAGTTTTCCCGACCCTGTGCATCCTGGGATTTTGAAGATTTCTTCCTACTTTCAAACTTAACCAAACTTAACTCTCCCCATTGGAAGGTGATCACCCATGCTCTTTCCTGTAGTCCCAACACAGTTCAGAAAATCTCACTGTGTCTGTCTCACTTTCTAAACTGGTTACTTTTTCTTTCTTTTTTTTTTAAATAAGTTTTTTTTAAAGGTTTATTTATTTATGCATACAAGCTGGGGTGTAGGCGAGAGGTGTGGGGTGGTGAGAGGATTCACCAGAGACAGAGTGGGGAGCAGAACAGGCAGATCAACTGAAGTACACTGCAGATGGGAGCAGCAGGCAAGGCAGGAGAGGTCTGCTGTGCCATGTGGGAAGCTTCCTGGCCGGAATCGAACTCATGCTGCAATGGCTCCGGATAGCTTCACAGTGCTGCACTTAACCCGTTGCGCCACCAGGGAAGCCCTAAGCTGGTTACTTTTTCTGCCCATTCCTCACTTTCGGGAGTTCTTATCACCTGTCTTTTCAGTCATGACCCTGTCATCTTCCATGGAGCGTGCCACATGGTGAAACTGAATCTCTAACATCCGTTTTTACATTCAGTATCCAATCTGTCCTGAATGTTATTTAAGGTAAATGGTGCTGTGTTTATAATTACCACACACATATGAGATGGAAGCTTTTTCATGCAACTCTATAAACTGAAAAGCAATTGTTCTAGATGCCCTACTTCCCAGCACCCAAACCATTACCAATGAACCACGGAGGAGTCTCCAGCTCAGATCCCCATAGGAAGATCCCCAACCTACATTAAATTACAATAATAAACAAACAACCATGGTCAGTCTTCCTGAGATCCTGGAGAGATGAGTGTGGAAAGGAAACCCAGGAGAAATATTCAGTAAGGCCCTGTTTCTTAGTGAGGATTTTGCGTCTTCTCAAGAAAACCTTCTCTATTTCCTGCCCCACCACAGCCAACAACCACAGCCCAAGTCCACAACACAGACAGTTATAACCGTTTTTCATTTATTATGCCTTGTGGAGCACCCAGAAGGTGAAGGGAGGTCTTCCTGGAAATAGAGAACAACAAAAGGATAAACTACTCCCAGCCCACTCTGGCAGCTGGCCCTCCATCTCTGGGCTCAGGTGAGGCCCCTCTTCTGGGGCATAAGCTGGGCCAGGTCCCTGAGTTGACCAGGTTTTCCCTGAAGAGGCTACTGGCAGCCCCCACCGTTACTGAAGGGCCTCCCGGTACTGGTGCATCAGGTCGCTGACGTCTGTGCTTTCCACTTTCACCCAGCCATCTTCCTTCATGTGGTACACTGCAGGCAAAGGAAAAAGGACATCGAGTCACCTTTGTCTTCAGCAAGTGCCTGTTAATGACGTTGTATTGAAGGCAACAGCACACACTCAAAACCCACACTACTTGAACGTCCCTCTTCTGACTCTGAAACCCCCTCCTACCACTCTGCCTCCCTGAGCCTCCCAACCACAAAACCCTTGCCAACACCCAGGAAGTGTTGGTTCTTACTATTGACGACGCCTCCAGAATAGCTGTCTCGGTGGGTGGCGTGAACAATAGCCCTGCGGCCCAAGTCATAGGCCTCTTTGGGGCTGAGATCCGGCCGATAGCCACTGTCCATGACCCCGTAAGCATAGGTGTCACCGCTACCCGTGGAGAACATACTTCCTGAGAGCCGGGTCCCATTTTCATCTACATAGTAGAGTCCAGGACCCTGTGGAGGTGAGAAGGTTCCAGGTGGGAACAGAGAGGGAGTCGTTAGTAACACAGGCTTAAGTGCGAGGCATGAAAAGTGGACAAAAGAATAAGAATTGCCACAGGAACATCTGGACTAGCACAACACTTTGGTGGCACTATAAAACTTTAGGAATAAAAAGGAAAAACTTGGAATCAGCTATCTTATTAAAAGAGACAAGCTTGGGCCTCCCTGGTGGCGCAGCGGTTAAGTGCTGCGCTGTGGAGCTGTCGGCAGCGGCAGCGGCGACGCGAGTTCGACACCCAGCCAGGGAGAATCCCACATGGTGCGGCAGACCTCTCCTGCCTTGCCCGCTGCTCCCTTCAGCAGTGTATTTCTGATCTGCCTGTTCTGCTACCCGCTCTGTCTCTGGTGAACCCTCTCGCCGCCCCACACCTCTGGCCTGTACCCCAGCTTGTATGTATAAATAAAAAATAAATCTTTAAAAAAAAAAAGAGAGACAAGCTTGTGAAACACAAACAGTGGTCCATCTCTGAACCAAAAGCCAGCCTGTGGATCTGCAGAACATTCTACAGCCCAGCATTCTCTATGCCATGGTCTTCTAGGGAAGGGGGTGAGAGTGTACAATGGGGAAACATCTCTCATCCAGGGTTGGGGACATGGAGAGCACCCACCTTTTTGTCCCAGCCACAGATCATACTGCCCATGGAGAGGCCCATGCCCCGGTACTGACACATCATGTTGGAGAGAAGTTTGGAGGCTGCTGACACTGAGATCCGCTCCCCATTCCTCAGATAGTACAGCCTGAGTGAGGATAGGGTGAGGGGAGAGAGGACTCAGTGGTGGCAGGAAAAGGCCCGGCCTCTGAAGGACCCACTTGATGGGCTGAAAATGACTGACGAGATACACACTTGAAAGGTATGGTTTTATAGGATCTAATCATCAGGGAGGGATTTGGGATTTAAATATCTAAACCGCATAAAGAAATCTTAGTAAATGATACTCTACCACCAGGATTGATGGGGTCAGTGCTAAATAATTAAATTATCTGGCTTATTGAACGGTGCACAAGGAGATTTGGAAGAAGGCTTTTTTCATCACCAAAACATGCTAAGGTCCCACATTAGCATGGGGTGTATTAGCATGGGGTGGGTGGGGAGTGTGGTTTGGAGGATCCAGGATGGAGGCTGGGATGGACCACTAGGTTTAGAAGGGAGATGAGCGTCCTCACCTACCTGCACTCCTTGGCCAATAGACGCTCCCAGTACTGACAGTCTGCCGCACAGCCAGACATGGTGCCAAGCAGGTAAGGGTTAATCTCAATCACCTTGTTCACCTTTAAGGTAGCTGGAAGAAGATGGAGTTTTGAGAGAGAAGGAATGACCACACAGCCCTCCTTGGGTGTCCTAAATCGATGTCCATTTGCACTTTGGTGCAACCAGTTTCTACTACGGGCCACACACACACACACACACACACACACACACACACTCACTCACCAATGTAACTCCCAGCTGAAGCCCGGGAATCCACAGCCACAATCACTCCATGCTGGAACTTGAAGGCCAGCGTGGTGGTGCCATGCGCCATCTCAATCTGCACGTCCCCCTCTCCATTCCTGCCCAGGGTCTGGAAGAATTCGGTGGGCTAATGAGAGAGAAGAGGCAGAAGAAGGGACAATGAAAACTTCTGAAGGAGGCTCCAGGAAAGGAATTAAGGAGTGTGGGAGTGAGGAGATCACAGAAATTTTCCAGCCATCAACAATGGAACAGTTTATAACCAACCTCTACAAGGAAGTGACGTGGGAGAAGGAAAAGAAGAGGCAAACTGCACCAACATTTTCCACTTTTCAAAGCAACAGAAAGGAAATAATTGCCTTAACTAGCATTTTAAGGATTCATTTCCATTCATAGAATGGAATTAACCCTAAGATAGCATGTTTATTAGTGGCATCCCCATTTTGCAGAACAGAGATTGAGACCTCCATGGAGTGACTTGTCCCAGGACACACAGCAGTGAGTTACTGCCGCCAGGCTTATGTCCCACAGTAATAGGTTTTCCAGAACACTCCACTGCCCCTGTCTTATGAGGGTCTCGTGAGAAAGGCTTGGTGAAATGTATATGATGGGAAAAAAAAAAAAGCAGCAAAGTCTTGTCTTCCGATGGGAGCCCTCCCCTCTCTTCTACCTCTTTGCCCTACTCTCATTTGCTGAGGGCGGGCAGTCAGCCCGGATCCCCACGTGGCGCTTCCCTGGTTGAGGTCACTGGCTCTTCTCCTACAGCAAGGTCCCTTCGTGGTCCCGGGCTCTGGGCAGCCTCAGTGTGGCCCCTCCTTTCCCCAGCGCCCTCTTCCGCACCGCCTTCGGGGTTCCCTTTCATCCCTGACCTGTATTCCCCGGGGAAGGGCGAGCTCTGGAGATCGCATGGAGAAAGTGTAGTGTCCAGGGTCCGAGTGAAGCCTGCTTCCCGCATCAGGGAATGCCCATTCGTCCTGCCGCCCTCGGGGGGCTCCACACACGTCCAGCAGCGCCATGATCCGCAAGCACCCGCAGATCTGTCTGGCTCCGAGAAGGAAGTGAAAGCGAAAGCCTGCAGCCTTAAGGGGAGGGAACCAGAATTTTTTTCCCACATCCCCCTGCCCTTTCCAAGAAGAGGCCAGTGGGTGTCTGGGGCCGGGAATATCATGTTCGGGACAGGCTTCTCTGCCCCGCCTTTATGAAGGTTGGGGAAACAGTGGGCAATAAGTTGTCAGAAGAAAGGAGGAAAGAGAGAAAACAGAGCTTCGAAAGCCCGTTGGCTATGAGATTACAAGGAGAGACACCAACTGGCCGGGGCATCCTTGGCGAGCGAACAGATACCGAGGTACGGTGACCGCATCTGAAAACGTGGCCTCAAGCAGAAAGCTGGAAGTCTGCACGAAGCCGGGAGCAGTTTGGTATTGGGGATAGGGATGGCATGAGGTTGACATCATTTCATAAAGGCCGGGGAGGAATAAGAGTTCCTGGGGACACTGAGTCTAGAGCACCGGTCCTGGGGAACTGGCCGCAGAACACCCGCGGCATGTGGGGGAAGGGAACTCCAGGAGAGCGCGGCTCTGGGAACCTGCGGACTTGCTCCCTAGTAGGCCCCGCCTTCCCGCCCCGTAGCCACCGCCGGAACTGCCCTGACTGCCCCGCACCTCCTGGAATAATGCTTGCTTGACTGAGCGTTAGGGCATTAACTCGTCTAAACCCCGTCAGTCCTTGCAACCTGTGTTGGGCTAACCTGCCCAGCAACCGTTGGCGTCACAGGGCCACGGGGCGCTTCACTAGCACCCCGCCCACCACGCCGAGGCGCTCTCGCTGTGCCGCTTCAGAAGTGATGAGCCCTGCAGGAAAGGACCTGGGTGGTGCGGGAGTGAAGTGTGAGGTGCTCCAGCTCCTCGGGTCGTGCGCTCGCCCTTCCCCTAGCGACCTAGCCCTCCAACTATCACCTCAGAAAGGCCAAGGCTCTGAGCTGCAGCTGCCGATGCCCCAGGACCCAGCATCCCTGTCGGACTCATTTTTGGAGGGAAGTGGGGAAGCAAAGGGGACAACTATGGGAAATAGAGAAATAAAGGAAGATTTTGCGCTAAGGACTCTGAAACACCGATGATGAAAGGCGCCCACAGCCCGCTCCCTGAGAGGGCTCCCGTGATGATGAAAGGGGCCCATGGCCCGCTCACGGAAGTCGTGAGTCATTTGCTGGGGGCAGGGGTGGCGACGAGGGACACGACACGACAAAGTACAGTACAAAACACCACTTTTATTATAAATACCAAGAGCCCACAGGGTATCTACGGGCTAGCATATTCCTTGGACATAATGGAAAGTAGTGATCCCATTCTGCATGGTATAAATAGTTCTCAGTTCAGCCGTGGCTCGAAAACCCAGTTACAGTAAGGAGTTATAAACCCCCTTTTCTTCCAAGAAACCTGCCGTTTGAGGAGGAGCTTGGCGAGGGGAAGCATTCCTGGTAGAATTTCAGGAAAAATGTAGGCCGCACATTTCAGGATGTGACTCTCCAAGAAGCAGCCACCTACTCTGCACCGCTGCTGCTAAGATCTTTGTTCCCAAACGCTCCACTATAGAGAGAGTCTGAGAAGGATTTCACTCCAGGGCAACCGGCGCCCCAGGAGCCTGCACCATGGTCCAGTAGGGTCCCCGATTCTCCATGAGTTGCTGATGGGTGCCAGCCTCCTTAATGGTGCCTTCTTCCAGAAAGAGGATGTTGTCAGCATGCTCCACAGAGCTGAGACGCTGGGTGATGAGAAGCACAGATCGGGAGCACCGCTTGGGACTTTCATACAGGAGCCGCTCCACCTGAGAAGAGACACAGACCTGCTCAGAGCTGGGGACCACTCCCAGCCCAGGAGACATCTGTGTTACTAGAGCCAGGATAGACCTCCCGGGACCACTGCCACCTCTGCCAGCCACTCCAAGGACATGGAAGATTCTAGCTCTGAGTGCTTCTCTGTCAAACCTTTGATTTGTTAAGGACCATTTACATGAAGTGGCAATGGTGGAACAAAAGTCAGAGTCCTATGGTGTAACCCACAAGAAAAGAGTGAAGGATATTGAGTAGTCTTGCCCATCTACCTGCGGACTGGGCATTTCAATATTCTCTTTAAAAGGGGTATAACGTAGTGATAAAGAGCACGGGCATTCAAGTCAGGAGACTCAACTTGGAGTCCAAGATCTGCTACCCAACAGCTGAAAGACACTGAGCAGGTTATTCCACCTTTCTTAGCCTCCAGTTTATCATCTGTAAAAGGAGGATCATAATGTCCAGCTCCTTAGCATCCATGATGGATAACTGAGAGAGCCAGTACACACAAATGTACCCTTTCTGGCACATAGTCAAAGCTCAATTAATACTGATATTATTCAGATGGTCTTTTCCTTATATTTATCTTTGGAAATTCAGAATCTATAGATAGTCTCTTTTAACTGGTTCTAAGCATCTTGGAGAGAAGCTAATGGGAATGGAGAATTGCAAGGGCTGGTTTGGAAAATTGTAATGTCGGTATCACTGATAGAGGGTGAGTGAAGGAAGACTGGGTGGGATGTGGGCATTAAAAAGATGCTTCTCACGGGGCCTCCCTGGTGGCACAGCGGTTGAGCGCTGCGCTGTGGAGCTGTTGGCAGCGCGCAATGAGAGTTCCATGCCCAGCCCAGGAGAACCCCACATGGTGCGGCAGACCTCTCCTGCCTCGCCTGCTGCTCCCCTCAGCAGTGTGTTTCTGATCTGCCTGTTCTGCTCCCCACTCTGTCTCTGGTGAACCCTCTCGCCGCCCCTCGCCTCTGGCCTGTACCCAGGCTTGTATGTATAAATAAATAAATCTTTAAAAAAAAGAAGAAGAAGATGCTTCTCTCACTCGTGTCTGGCTGTCCGCATCAAGGGCGCTGGTAGCATCATCCAGGATGAGCACACGTGGTTTCCGGATCAACGCTCGGGCCAAGGCCACCGCCTGTCGCTGACCCCCTGAGAGCTGACTCCCAGCCTCGCCCACCTCTGCAGAGACAAGAGTCAAGGTGAGAGCTGTAAGCATGCTCACTTGCACACATGCATGTGTGTGCACGCACACACACACACACACACACACACACACACACACACAAGTTCTGGTGGATGCAGCCGGGCCGGAAGGGAGAGGGAGGATGTGAGGAAGGAGTCACAGGAACAAGATCGCACCACTTCAAGCTGAGGCCAGCGGGCAGGAGGAACTGATGAATGAAAGCATGACCAGGGGGGTTTCAGTAAAGGTAAAGATGGGTGTCATGTGAGTGGAGAGAGCACCTGTGTTGTAGCCCTGAGGGAGTTTAGAGATGAAACTGTGGGCCCCCGACTCCATCGCGGCAGCTGTGATTTCCTCCATCGTTGGCTTCTGGGTCAGGCCATAAGCAATATTTTCTTGAAAACTTCTTCCAAATAGCTGTGGCTCTTGCCCAACTGCAGCCACCTAGGACAAAATATGATGAAGAGTCAGAGAACAGAGGGCCATGGCATCTAAAGATTGAAGACTCAAAATCTTCATTGAGGCTGTATCACAAAATCACACAACCTGTCTCGTGACCACACCCTGATTCCCACCCAAGGTCTCCTATCATTCCCTAGCACTCCTTTCAGAGTGCTCAGTGAGGGTGCTCAGTGAGAATTCCCCCTTTTATAAACTAAATTAATTTATTTACCTTCTTACATCACTGTTCATTTTTGGCCAATATTTGATTTTTCCCCTCAGGTGTCGTTCCCATAGTTCCCCCACCCCCAAAGCACCTGGATTTCATCACCACAGTCCTTTATGCTCTTCTTTCTCCTGTTTTGATCCCTCTCCCTTCCCCTCCCCTGCTGTATGCTTCAGATCTATGGTCAGCTTGCAAGTTTTGTCTTTTTCCTGACCCTTTGTTCGGTTTCTTTATATTCCATATATAAGTGAAACCATCTGATAGTTACCTTTTTCCCTCTGACTTATTTCACTCAGCATAATCTCTTTCAGCTCCATCCATTTTGAATGGAATGAGTTTATCTTTTTTGATTGCTGAGTAGTATTCCATTGTGTATATATACCACATCTTCTTGATCCATTCGTTTTGGGACATTTGGGTTGTTCCATATCTTAGCTGTTGTAAATAGTGCTAGAGAATGCCCTTCTTACTTGATGCAACCACCCTCCCCCATGCCATCTTTTTACTCACCTGTGTGTGCAGATAGTGGTGCTCATATTGGGGAAGGGGCTCCCCATCCAGCAGCAACTTCCCCCCTGTGGGCTGGTACAGATTCTGTAACAGGGCAGCCACTGTGCTCTTCCCAGACCCATTGGGTCCCACCAGGGCAGTCACCTCACCAGGACGCAGAGTGAATGTCAGCCCCTAGAGGCCAGAGAATCACACAGTAAAAGGCCTTGTCTTGACCTTGACACCACCGTTGTCTTGTTACATACCATGCTGTCTTACTCCAGAGAAGAAAGGAGGAAAATGGGAAAAATAACATCTACCTTCCACACGCACATCATTGGGGGTGATAATTCCCCTAATGAGTAGAGATGGATGATGAGACAAAGAAAGAGTGAAACTAAGCACCATTATGCCCCACACTAGATATCAGATACTATAAGAGAAATGAAAAACAAAATTACATTCCAAGTTACAAATGAAAGGAAAAGGAAAGCTGGAGAATGGCGGCACAGATTTTGCTTCAGTGATTCTTTAGGATGTGAGATGCTTCTCCCTGAGAACCTCATTTCCCAATCTCCTTGCAAATCCAAACTGGTTCTCAAGTTTAGAGGATTTTTATGGAATAGATGATGCTCACTTTTGCCTTTGAAGGGTTAGGAAGGACCTGTGCATGGTCTTAAGCAGGTGGAGGGCAGGAAGAAATTCAAGATGGCAGAGGGGAGGGTGCGGTTGGCGGAGGAACTGGTGGAATGTACCTGCAGCACTGGGACATCTGGACGATTTGGGTAAGCAAAGGAGACATCCTTGAATTGGACAAGGCCCTCCAAGCTTGAGGAACTCAACACACCACTCGGTGGGCAGCGAGGGATCCTATCCAGATATTCAAATATTTTCTCTGAGGAACCCACAGCCTTCTGTACATTGGGGTAAGTAGAGAGCAGTACCTGTGAGGGGAGGAGGTATGATTAGTGAGAGGGAGTGGAGAGACCAAATCTGCTTGCCAGGGCTATGGGATGTGAAAAGGGCAAATAGAAGTAAAGTGACAGAGGTGGTGATGGGACGGGGGCAGGAAAGCACTGGGGAGTGAAGTGGAGGGACCTCACCTCCACAGCTGTGGTGAACTGGATCTGGTAGAGAACAAATGTGACAAGGTCCCCACTGCTTACAGCCCCACTGGTCACCAGCTTCCCCCCGATGTACAGGATGCCCACCTTCAGGAGCATCCCTGAGATCTGTGGAGAGACCACAGGGAAACGAAGTTGTGGTAGAAAACTCTAGAGGTGCTGATTCAGAATCATAGTATTAAGGGGCTATAAAGTCCCTATCCCCCAAGTAACAGGAATAGGCTCAGTAGGTAGAAAGGGAGACTAAAGGCTTAGGGAGCCCAGAGAGGCCTCCCCAGCTCCTCACAGTAAGGGTGGAAGGCATTACTTTCATCAGTACCATCACCATTATCACCTTGCTTGGGGAGCACTTTGCACCAAAGACTCTCATGAATGTATTGTCATCTACTATTCCTATCAAAAGCCCTATAAACTGACATCACTTTCATTTTTTTAAATGAGGACACCATCTAGAGAAGGCAAGTCACTTGCCCTTGGCACTACAGCATCAAGTCAGGAACTTCTGGTCTAGTTCTCTTTCAGTTACATCATAGATGCCCCTCGTCCCTGGCTCCTGCTATCCCCATGGCTGTCACATCCACACAGTCCTAACATGAAGCAGGCCCAGGTGCAGGAATTGATGGCTCCCCATGCTCCCTGCAGGAGCCAAAGGAATGCAAGGGAAGGCCCTAGACCGTAAGACTCAGCCTCTCCTTGGTTCTGTGTACCATCGTGAAAGGAAGCAGGCCACCATGTGTACACAGAGGGTGGGGGGCAGGCACCCTGAGTGGGGTAACTGGGCCGCAGGTTGCTAAGATGAAGACACTGAGCCAACCACCACCCAGAGAAGGAGTGTGGGGGAGGGAATGGCCCCGGGCATCTCCAGGTGCTCACGCTGGTGGTCCAGGTGTTGAATGCATAGGCCAGGGCCTCCTTCTGGCTGAGCGCCTTCATTTCCTGCGCCTTTTGTCTAAACTTCTGGGCCTCTCCTTCCTCGTTGGCAAAACTCCGGACTGTAGGCATAGCAGACAGAGCCTCAATGGCCACCTGGCTGGCCTGTGCCAGAGATTCCTGCATCTGTACCGCCAGCGACTGTGGAAACAGACAGAGATGTCACACGGCTGGTAAACCAGAAGGGACACCAGTGTCTGCATTACCTGGTTGGAGGTTAAAGATGAGAAGGGAGGGAGGGACAAGAAAGAAGAGAAAAGGACACATTCACACCCCAAAACTCAAGAGATACAGAGGAGAGGGAAATGACTCAGAGGGGTTGTCAGGGCTCGCATCCTTGAGATTGATCACCGTATCCTTAAAGACAGATGTAGTCAGAAGTTAGAAGACACAGAGAATGTGAAGATCAGCTTTGAGCAATCCGAGAGCACAGACTCGAGGAGGAGACCCAGCAAGATGCACAATCAGGGAGGGTGCCAAGAAAGCTGTGAAGAAATCTCAGGGGAACTGAGCCCTCCGAGTCTGGGAGATGAAGGCCTGTGTACCTGGGCCAACACCCCGGATGTACCTGGTGCCACTTTCCCAGCTTCTTAGGCAGAACGAAGAGCAGCGGCAGGGTGACCAGGGTGACCATGGTGAGGGACAGTGACCCCCAGAGCATGAGCACCAAGAGACACAGCCCCCGCACCAGGTACCACAGCAGTAGGCTCAGCCTCTCACTCAGAGACTCACTCACGGTGGACGTGTCCTCTGTTACTCGAGACGTGATGGCACCTGCCAGGGGTTGGGGAGAAGAGAGTGGAATGAATGAGAGGTTCAGAGTGGATGGAGACTAGCAATGGCAAGAGTGCCCCGGGGGAGGGTGTCAACATGGCGTTCTAAGGAGGCTGGGAAAATGGGGAGGTGCAGAGGGATGTTTGGGGATCTCAATGTAGGGAGGGTGAGTATTAGAGCAGAAAGGCTGGCCAAAGACCTTCATTTTAACTGTAAGGAAATCGACACCCATGTAAATTTCCGTTTCTCTGACAGATTTCCGTGCTTTGCCTATCTGATGCAGTACACATAGGTGGGAAGAGCTTAATAAGCTAAGCTGGTCATTTAATAGAGTTGGTGGGCACATCTGAAATGCACTTTAAGAAACTGTGCCATGCACTGGATTGGGACACTGGGGGTCTACCTCCACGTTCCTTCTGTCACATGTGACCAGCAGGTTTCAGCATTAGGGCGCAGACCTCAATTTCTTTCACCATAAAATAAGGCAGTTAGACTCTGTGACCTCAAAATTTCCATATTTGAAATTCTGTGATTTCTATTAAATACACATATAGGAACAAATTTATGGGGAAAACCTTGGATGGAAAAATCAAGTCTTTCTGAAGGTATTTTGCTCTTGAAGTATATCGAGAATAAAAAATGGCAGTGTGTGTGTGTGTGTGAGAGAGAGAGAGAGAGAGAGAGAGAGAGAGAGAGAGAGAGAGAGAGAAACACACACACACCAAGGCTATATGTAAAAGAGGTTGTATGGGGATATAAAGAATACAGCCATATATAGTGAGTTTCATGTGAAACCTGTTTGGTTCTGTTGGAAAAACTCTGTTTCCTGGCGCAGCACAGCTTGAAACACCTCTCCTTGCAACTGGCTCTGCACGTGGCCCATGGTGCTGTTGTAGATCCCGTCCCCCATGAATTCCAGCACTGCACTAAGGGGAGTAGGAGAAAAGGAAGGTTAGGGTGGGTTCAGGGGACAGAGCATAGGTCCCAGGTATCCCTGCAGAAGTGCACTTTGGACAGCAGCCCCAACTTCCAACTCCCTCTTTCTCAGGGTCCCACATTCCTAGTTTCCAACTTCAGCCTCCAGACCTGGCTATGGTGAGAATGGACATGAGAATTATGTTTCGGGCGAAGGTCGTAGCTGCCCCATCTTGTAGAATCCAGTCAGTGAATCTGCCGGTGAAGAAGGGGATGGCCATCTCCCCTGGGGAGGGAGAAGAGAAATGGGTCAAGTGTAAGCAGATCAGCTCCAGACTGTCCCAGCCACCTCTCTTCCACCCCTAGCTGTTGTCCTGGGAGGCAGCAGAGGAGGACTCTGGGGTCACATCCCTGCACCTAACAGGCCACCCTGACACTCACAACGCTGTGGCTCCACCAGAACTTTAGGGGTTTAATTAGGAAGGCTAGAGACCATGGAGTAAGAGACTCTGGCATCAAAGATGGAGCTGTGCTGCCCCAAAGGAAATGGCTAGCCAGAGGGGGCTCAGTGAAGCAGCTCACTGGGTGACACAGGAGTCCAGACAGCAACTCCCACACAGTGCAGGACTCTCCTCTACATGGCTGTGGTCTCCGCAAGAGCCGTGCTAGGTTCCCAGACCTTGCTGACCATGACTGTTGATTCACCCCAACCGCCAGGCGACCGCCCCTCCCCCGGCAGCCGCCTTACCCACACAGGAGAGGACCAACAGAAACAAAACGAGTGGGAGGCGGCGGATCTCTGATCCCAGGCAGCCCAGAAGTCGACGAACCGTGTCTCCAGAACCCCCGAGGTCCCCAGGCCCCCAAAGGCCCCTGAGCTTATGCCACAGGGCGACTGCGGGCAGTGCAGCCGCGTAGCTGAGGGCGAAGGCGTCGAGGCGACTTTCCCAATGCAATAGCTTGGTGCTGTCAGAGTCCCCGGGGACGACCCAAGACTTCAGCTCTCGAAATATGGCAAGTCCAGGCAGGGCCAATCCCAGCGCCGCCGCCAGTGGCTCCAAAGCAGCCATCCATCCCCGCACCCCTGCGCTTTCGCTCTTGGAGCCAGGCGCTGCCCTGAAGACGCCTCGGGCCCCCAGCCACAGCGCAGCCCAGCGGCTCAAGCCCACGAGGCAGACCCGGAACAACGGCGGTGCAGTGGGCACCAGCAGGGAGAATACTCCGGGTAACGACGGCCGGAGCAGCAGCAGGTCGGCGAGCAGCAACGGCAGAGCTGTCCCCAGCCATTCGCAGGCAGCCCGGGAGGGACAGAGGCACCCGCAGGAAGCGGGCGATCCCGAGCTGGCCATCGGCACGCTGGATCGCGCCCCGGCCTGGGACGGTCCGCTTCCCCGCGGAGCAGGAGTCTGGGCGCAGTCACAGTGGTGTCTGGGCGGTCGTCGGGACCCGCGGCTGGGGGCGGGAACGGAGCGGGGGGCGGAGCCCTGGGAAAGTCCCGGGAACCGGCTTTGCCTGGTCGCGCTACCTAGAAGTGAGCGGTTTATGGGAAGGGAAAACGAAAGTGGCCTCCGGCTCACTAGACCCGCCCACTTCGGGTTGTGGCCAGCCAGGACTATTCTGGGAGAGGACGTTCAAGTCACATTTGACTTCAGATCATTCTTGTCACTCCACCGCGGACAACGGCTCCCCTTTGCTCTAAGTGCGTCCCCTCGCTGCACCCACTACTTTCTTACTCTAGCCTCAGGGCGGGGCTCTAGCGTCACCTGTCTCCGGGCAGATCTGCCCCACACAGGTTAGCGGGGCGAAGCAATGTCTCCTCCAGAGGTCCCAGGCGCCCCCTGGCGGGGAGGGTGCGGTGAGGGGCGGGGCTGTAGGCTGCGCGCGGCGCGCGGCGCGCGGCGCGCTGTGAGCTGTCCCAGGTCGCGAACCAGTGCCCCAGGCAGCAAGAAGTGCGGCGCCGGGATGCTGCGGACTGGAGCACCAACCCGGGACCTGTCCGGGACCGGAGAAGTCCACACTGGGGTAATAAATCTGGGTTTGAGGGCTAGCTGAGGGGAAGAGAAGGTGAAATGACGGGGGGACCCTGGAAACAACGAGGAGTGAATGTGGAGTCTAATAAGGGTGAGGCGGTAGCTTGTAGCAATGTAGCAACCAGTGAGGCACTTTGCAATGAATTTAAGGCATCTCTACTCTGAAGGGGATCTTCTAGGGGTCCGCGAAGGGACCAGACATGCGAGGCGGTGGAGAGTGTGGTGCTTTGGCTCTTAGCTGCAAGCGTCAAGGGGAAGCTGTTTTAATGCGCTTTCGCTTTCATTCTGAACTGGAGAGAGGGGCTTGTTAAATCAAGTTGGAAAAGGTGCAAAAACATGAAGATCTGGTGCCCTGGATGAAGTAGGACAGCATTTGGGAGAAGGTAATATGGATACTGATTGAGAAGAGACAGCACATCACAGACCTTTGATAAACTGCCCCCCTGGGGCGGGGAAATCATAGCCGTGGCACTGATAAGGGGATTCAATGTGAGTTGGTGGTGCCCTTCCCTAGCTTGGAGAAAGAGGATTCCTGCTTGGTCCAGTGCTGCCATGCTTCCTTTCCTTCCTCTTACATTCTCAGAGCCTTCTGGGGACTTTGCCCAGGCTGTGCCCACGGCCAGTGGCAGCCCAAGGCCAACTGGCTTCTACACCCAGTTTGCCGCCACCTCTCCTGCCTTGGGAGCAGATTTGACTTAAGGGAATAGCCACTGCATGGGGTTACCCTTGTTCTCTGGCCTTCTGTTTGTGGTAAATCAGTGTGTCAGAAAGCACACTCAGGCAATTATCCCTGGGGGCCGGAGTAACTTATGGTGCCTGTAAAAGATAGCAGTAAAACCATTTATAAGTTAGAAAATCTTCCCTCGCTGACAGAGGGCCAGTGGAAAGTAGGAAGTAGAAGTCAAAACAAGGAATGGCAGTTAGACCTGAGTTTTAGTCCCAGATCTGCTTATGGTCTTCATGACCTTGCACAAGTCACTTGCCTTCTCTATGACTCAGTTTCTTCATCTGAACCAAGAATCCATCTTTAAGGCCCTTTCCAACTCAGCAGTAGAAAAATATGTAACTTTATCCTCCTTCATTCTTCCTTAATTCTTTTCCTTAATTTCTTTTCTTGGCCTGGAAAGGTCAACTCAAACTTCCCAATCAAAATCTTGATACAGATCTCTTCTCCTGGCTACTAAGACACCTATCTACTTCTTGATCAGAAATCATTAAATGAAATTTTTATTTCAAACAGTCTCATGTTCTTGCTGCTTCCCTCCTTCCTTGACTCATAGCCTTGCTAACCACTGACCCTCTCAATGTTTTCCATTGTTCAATAAACTAAAGGAGCTCGCTTCTGATTAAATGGAAGTGAGGACCACAGATTCTGGCCCCCAATAGACCTGAGCTTTCTTCCCAAGGTCACAGTTGCCCTGTGTCTGTACACTATCTGTACACACAACAAGCACGTGGAGTGGCGGTATCTCACTCGTTGGGCTGCTTCACCAGTGCTTGGAAGTTCATCCCCCTGAACCCTCCTTTCGAAGGGAACACTTCTGCCATTAGGACCCTTATCCCACCTCTCTAAGTAGAAAGGATTCCACTTGAGAAGGCTGGGGCTTAGGGGTGCAGTGTTGTCTAAAGGCTGGGCTCTGGCATTTCCTAGCAGGGGTGAGAGACAATAGAGAAAATAGGAAGATGGAGAGAAAGCTGTACTGGGAGTCAGCCTTGGCCCAAATTACTGTATGACTTTGGGCGGGTCACCTCCCCTCTCTGGGAATGTTTCCTCATCTGTAACATGAGGGATCAAGGCTCTTCCTGTGCTGACAGCCCATCCTCTGTGTCTCTGCAGACAACCATCATGGCAGTAGAGTTTGATGGGGGTGTTGTGATGGGCTCCGATTCCCGGGTGTCTGCAGGGTAAGTCCGAGTTACCATGTGTGCTTTTGGAAGGAATTTAATGGCCTCAAATGCACGTTTTTCCTACCCATTCATGAATCGATTGGAACTTGGGAGAAATGGAGTTCACCTTCCAGAAAAGCCAATATAAGATATTGGTTGCATGTTTCAGTCTCTGAATTCATGGAGAAGAGTAAAATCCTTATATGGCTTTTCTCTGGGAGGAATGGGCTCTGGATAAGGGACAGAGAGCTGAGAGACCCTCTTTCATCTGTGTTTAGAAATAGAAATGTGGTCCTATAAACAAATATTCCATTCCCATACATTGAACTGATTTTGTCTCCTTCTCCCTCCTGGTCAAATTTCTCACATGCAAAATGAGTATACGGGATTAGATCTCTATTAGTCTACCTCAAGATGGTTATTAGCAAAGAAAAATCAATAAAAAGAACATCATTCTCAACTTATTATTTTTTCTTTTATTATAAAAATGTAAGCCTGAAAATAAGTCTAATTTTGGTTATTACTTGCTGTGATCCATTCATTTGAGGTGACTGTTTGCTTCCTGCTTTAATCCAAGCATTAACTTCCATGCTCTGCGGCTATTCACTTGTCAATAAATTTTAGAAACACTGGCTGATCAACCTCCAAAATGCCTGCAGCTCTAACATTGGTGACTCTTGACTCCTCCCAACAGCCAGGCGGTGGTGAACCGAGTGTTTGACAAGTTGTGCCCCCTGCACGAGCGCATCTACTGTGCCATGTCAGGTTCAGCTGCTGATGTCCAGGCCGTGGCGGACATGGCCTCCTACCAGCTGGAACTCCATGGGTATGAAGCTCTGGGGACCACACCACAAGGGCTCCCAGGGGGAAGTGAACCCCTACACAGTGTCCTGTCCCAGAAGCACTGTGCAAAATGAAACATTCTGTGTAACATTGAACTAGCGCTTGAACCTCTTGAAACTAGTTTCTGCATCTGTAAATGGAAGATAATAGTTCCTACCCTGCCTCACCAGATGGCTATTTTGAATATGAAATAATATGTGAAGGCAATTTGAAAACTGTAAATCACTATCCTAATATAAATAATAAGGAAGACAATGACAATGTGGCCACCGTAATACGTGAGGGTGAGCTATGAAAAGTCAAGGTCATTGAGGAGGAGAAATAAAGCTTATCTGCTTTTACCCACAGGGGAGCGCCCTTGCAGCAGAGTACGTCACTGGGGAGGGGGGTGAGTGGGACCCTTTGGTGAGTGAACAATTGAAATCTTCTTACCAAGTGGTGCTGTGAGACTCGGTTCCCCCACAAGTGTGGGAGGGGAGCTGGAGTTTTAACTGTTGCAGCTGTAGTCTCAGGCGTCAGTTGGCAGGGATGGTGAAAATGGCACAGGAGGTTGGGATGTCAGGCAGTTGTATTGACCCTGTGCCTACTGCTTTCTTCAGAATGGAACTGGAACAACCTCCACTTGTTTTGGCTGCTGCAAACGTGGTGAAGAACATCACCTATAAGTATCGGGAGGATCTGTCTGCAAATCTCATAGTAGCGGGCTGGGACCAACGGGAAGGGGGCCAGGTGAGTCTCTTCCCATCCTCCCTCCTTTGGGGTTCCCCACCCCCCCCCAGAGGGGAATTAAGGTCATATTATCATTCTAGCAATGAATGCCAAAGACACTGCCTCTAAAAGCATAGTATATGAGATATGGGGTACTGGGCTTCACTACAGAGTGTGGAGAACATCTGCCTGTCTCAGTGGGAAGGAAATTTTTTTTTCACTTCTTCATTATTATAATCTATGACTAATAAGTTGAATTTTCAATATACAGTTTTATATTTTCTCAAGACTCTGTAGTGGTGCTCTATTGTCTTTAATAGTAAACAAAAGGGCCTCCCTGGTGGTGCAAGGGGTTAAGTCTCAGCACAATGAAGCTATCAACAGTCAGTCCAAAGCCTGGGAGCTTCCCACATGGCACAGTAGACCTCTCCAGTCTCACCCTCTGCTCCCCTTAGCAGTTTATTTCAGTAGACCCACCTATTCTTCTCCCCACTCTGTCTCTGGTGAATCCTTTCACCCCCCACACTTCTAGCCTACACGCCAGCTCTTATATGCATAAATAAATCTTTAAAAAAATAGTAAACCAAAGCTATTACTCTTTACTTTCTTGATCTACCAAATCTCAATCAACAATCTTTCTAACATATCCTGTTACTTTCAACATGCAACCTTTATTCTACTTAGGCAAAATATAATTATTTCCTCTTTAATGCGACATTGTCACTCAGTAACAGTGACAAATTTATATTATTTTCTTTTCCCTCTACGAATCACTTCCTCTGGCACTTTCTAAATATTATTTGCCCTTAAAGCACTAAGTCTATCTCATATCTAATGTAAATATAAATCAACATTGCATTTCTCTGAACTCTTCTGAGTTTCACTGTGTTTTTAGCACTTCATCATTTTCTACTTTTGTTACATGCTTTATCTACTTGGACTTCGGCAGATCAAGGAGTTTTTTATTCAAATGAAAGACTCCCCCCGCCCTTTTTTCCTTTCACCAAACCACCTGTGCCCTTAGCCCATCTGCCTCCCTCCCCAACCATCCACCATCTCCCCATTCCCTCTGATAACATTTATCGTCTTTTTCCTGAGTTCAAGTTTTAGGCTTCAGTCGTCTGATGCTCTAAAGTCTGACATTTGATGCATATTCAGGTCTATGGAACCCTGGGAGGAATGCTGACTCGACAGTCCTTTGCCATTGGTGGATCTGGCAGCTTCTACATCTATGGTTATGTGGACGCAGCATATAAGCCAGGCATGTCCCCAGAGGAGTGCAGGCGCTTCACCGCAGATGGTAACTAAGCAGGTGGAATGGTCCCTGGGGTCAGTTTTTAATGTGGGAAGGAGGCAGAGTATGAGGAGCAGGGAGAGGACTACACAGGTGACCATTTCTTTAATGTCCAGACTGGGACCCTTTGGTCAGTGAAAGGGAACAGAACAATTGGATGCGACTTCAAGACAAGAGGCATGAACCAGGACTGTTCTGAGTACAACAATTAAGACCATGGTTACCCTGACGATCAGTGGTGTGCTGGGGCTAGCTTGGGCCAGCTCAAGAGTTGATGGTTAAATATCCAAGAATTTGTGGGCTATCATTGTTTATAACTTAAATAGACCCTGGAGGGGGTTAGTGAGGCCGTGGACTTCGGGAGATGCTCCACATGAAGGCATTTTCTAAATTACCTCCGCTAATTACCTCCAGGAGATGGGTTGAGGGGTCTGAGATGGAAGTAGGCGTATGGGCCAGAAGGGAAGGGAAAGATCATTGAAGCTAAGCCACTCTCTCTCCCACCCTCCAACTTGAAACCCTCTGCAGCTATCGCTCTGGCTATGGGCCGGGACGGCTCAAGCGGCGGTGTCATCTACCTGGCCACCATTACAGCTGCTGGTGTGGACCACCGAGTAATCTTGGGCGATGAGCTGCCGAAATTCTATGATGAGTGAATCTCCTCAGACTTCCCTTCCTTATTTTGTAATAAACAATCTGCGAACACAACCTGGTATGGTCAATGGGAGACAAGTGCTCAGAGAGAGAAAGCCTGAGGAAGGGTCTTCTTGCCTCCCAGAGGTGAGCCCACCCTTTTTATTCCTTTGTCATCAGACCTAAAACATCTTTCTCAGAGGAGGGGGTTGGGCATACTAGAAAGAACCCTATACATCCTGTGACAGGTATTGTGTGATTCTGAAATATCAGAAATGATAACATTCACATTCTGACCTCCAAAGGGTGAGGGGCATTCCCTTAGAGCTAGACCGATAGGTGGGTAGACAGCTGCACACATGAATGAGCTGAAGCACCAACAAACTCGCTTATGAAAGAATTCTTTTCATCAAGCATTTATTCACTCTGGAGATCAAAGCATAGTAAATGCTTAAATATTCTGGGAGTATGTGTGAATTTTAAAGAATAACAATAACCTAACAAAAGCTACATTTATTGAACCAGTCATTAACTAAATGCTTATAAATTTTATCTCTTAGAACCCAAACTTTATCTGTTAGTACTTACATCAGTACTATTACTACTTCTATTAAGGAAAGAGTAAGTCCTTAGACCAAATTTTAAGTTCAAAAATAGCTCTGGGGTTTAGTTTTACCATATGCGCCTTCTCTCCCATTATATAAACTTTCTATTCCCTCAACTTCATACATCATCTCCTCTATGAAACCTGCAATTGGTAGCTCAGCACGTAAGTTGGCACTTAAGGAGTATTTACTCGATGTCTTAAGTGTATTAAACAATTCACTTTCTGGGCCATCTTTGACATGCACATCCCCAGCGCTGGACAAATCACCCCCCTTCTGTAGAACTCACTTCCTCTTCTGTCAAGTGGAGGTGCTGAGTGACTTCGGTGGTTTGCACTTTTGGCACTCAGTGTCAGTTAGCTAATAAGTGAGCAGTTAGGAGGCGCCTTTAATAAAATACTAGTGGGTCACCCAGGAAGCTTCTGTCTGCTTTTCTTCATCTCAGGCTAATACACAAATTCAAAATATTCCCGAATATAGGCCATGGAGAGTATGTGTTTGGCTTGGGGGAAAAGCCCTAAAACTACTAGAGGCTTGGGTTCTTTTGAGCCATGATGTTTATTTTGGAATTTAAAATTACCATTTAAGAACCTATCATTCCCACAACCTGAGATTGTGGGCGGGGGCTAGGTAATAAGAAGCAAGTGTTGAGAATCCCCGCAAAGAAACCAGCAGGTGTATTGTGAAGAGTCAGAACTTGGGGAGACAACCCTCCCCAACCTGGCTTTCCATTTTTTCCCTCTCTCCTCTCAGGGCTCAGCCCTGACATCAGGCCTGGGGTGCAGTGCTGCACAGCCCCAGCAGCAAGCGCTGAATCTCTAAGAGAAACATCATCTCTCTGACCAGTGGAACCAAGAAAAGAGGCAGGGAATCTCCCAAATGTGTCCCTAGACAAGGGAATCCCCGAACTCTAGGTGTGAACCCCCATGAGTACTGGTCACGCCTGAGCTGCACAAGTGACACGCCTGAAACAGCACAGCAAAGACTGAGGCCTGAAGTAAGACTGAAACCTTTTAAAACCCAAGGCTATTTCTTTCTGGCCAAAGAATTGTCTTTATGCCCCTCCCTTCAAAAAAGGGTTTATAGCACCTTATAAGGATGGTGTTCTGCAGCCATCCCAAATCAGGTAGGGTCATCATCGGTTCAAGCAGACTCTTTTTATTAGATGTTGTCGTGCCATCCTTCCCTGTACCCCGCGGCCCCCTGCTCTCGAGCTCTGTTCTCTGCCGCTTCTGCCCCCGCTGCCAGTGGGAGGCCGCCCTTATATAGCGTCTCATCAGGCCCAGGTGTGTCCACTCACGCATGCGCAGGCCACCACGAGGCACGTGTGCTGGACCGCAGGTGCCCATCTTTAAGTTCAAAGGCAGGAGGGCAGAAAACCCTGATGCCCCCTTCATTTACCCTACAACTAGACACGCTATTTTTTAAAAAGGAGAAGGCAAAATTGGCTAAGGAGAAAATAAAGAGAATAAATGAAGCCAAGGGACAAAACTAATATACAGCTAATAATATACAACACAAATAGATTTTTGATGGTGTGCTGGAGTTGTCTTTTACTGACACTAACAAGACTAGATTGTAAAATATTCAGGAATTTTGCAAATCATTTGTTGACCATCTGTAGCTTAATAGTGCCATGAGGGACTATTTATACTACAGAAACCAGCATTGCTGCAAGTCAGGACTTTGGTGGTTCCCCACCTGCCCAGAGTCAGTTTACTAACAGGACACCTATTTAACAGCTGATTATAGTTGGGTAAAAAGCAATTGGCTCTTAACTACGGGACAGTGAAAGCAAAGGAAATGAAATTAGGCACAAGATTTCAAAAGATTCATTGTAAAAAATAAGCCTCTCTCTCTCTCTCTCTCTCTCTCTCTCTCTCTCTCTCTCTCTCTCTCTCTCTCTCTCTGTGTGTGTGTGTGTGTGTGTGTGTGTGTGCATGCACCATTTCAAGTCACACAGAACATTAACTGAAATCGAATATGCATTATACCATAAAGAGAAAGCCAGTAAACTCCAGAGTTTCCGTTTCTTTAAATAAACCTACATTCTGCAGACTTACTGTGATAAAATTTGACTTTGATAATGAAAAGATATTTAAAATTCTCATGGTTTGCAAACAAAATACTGATAAATGATATGGATTAAAAAGGCAGTCATTAAGAAAATTGATTCATTTAGAGTCAGGTGGTAGAAATGTTACATATCAAATTTCATGGGACACAGTTAAAACATTATACAGAATCTTATGTTCTCAAATACATTTATTAGAATAAAGAAAGGCTAATATAAATTACCTAAAAATTCTTCTCAAAAATTTGAAACAAAGAGAGCGGTTGAGCAAACCTAAAGAAATACGAAGGAAGGAAATTATAAAGATAAGAACAGAAAGCAATTTAGAACAAAAACTGCGTAGTGAAGACTTAGAAAACCAAAACTGCTTCTTTACAAAAGTTGTCAGCTATTCAGACTTAAAACAAAACAGACCACAAATAAAGGGGAGGAAAAATGACCAACAAATGCAGAGTAAAAAGGGGGTAGAGTTACAGCTAAACAGAGATGTGGGACATAATAAGGAGTATTATGAAAATTATATGCTAATAAACTTGAAAACCTTGATGAGACAGATAAATTCCCACCAAAATTAACATAAGGAAAAGTATAAAATTTGACTATACTAATAAGTATTGAAAAAATGGAAAAAGTTATAAATGACCTCTGATAAAAATAATAAAATTAAAAAGCCCAGATGGCTTCACAAGTGAACTCCTGCAAACATTCAAGGAACTTCTTAGGTACTTTTTTTCAGAAAATAGAAAATTTAAAGCTGCTCGGCTAATTTTTTTATTTTATAATTTTTTTATTATTATTCATGTCTTTTACATTAACGTGTATTCCCCATAGGCTACCCACCACCAATTCACCCATGAACCATCACCATAGTCCCTTGTGCTCTTTTCTCCCCCATTTTGAGCCCTTATCCTCCCCCTCCCTCACTGAATGTCTCTTTCTTATTTGATTCCCCTATACCCTGCAATATGTGAAACCATTCAATATTTTTCTCTTTCTTTCTGGCTTATTTCGCTGAGCAGGATCCCTTCTAGCTCCATCCATGTTGTTGCGAATTGCATGTGTTTATCTTTTTTGAATGCTGAATAGTATTCCATTGTGTATATGTACCACATCTTCCTGATCCAGTCATCCATTTTTGGGCATCTGGGTTGTTTCCATATCTTAGCTATTGTAAACAATGGTGCAGTAAACATACGGGTGCATGTATCTTTTTGGATCGATGTTTTTGTGTCCTTTGGGTAGATTCCCAGAAGAGGTATTATGGGGTCTTATGGAAGCTCCATTTTTAGCAATTTGAGGAACAACCATACAGCTTTCCATAGTGGTTGGACCAGTTTGCATTCCCACCAGCAGTGTAGGAGAGTTCCTTTTTCTCCACATCCTTGCCAACATTTGTTGTTCCCTGTTCTTTTAATACGTGTCATTCTTGCTGGTGTAAGGTGGTATCTCATTGTGGTTTTTATTTGCATTTCACTGATTATGAGGGATGTTGAACATTTTTTCCTGTGCCTGTTGGCCATTTGCTCTTCTTCTTTGGAGAAGTGTCTTTTAAGTTCTTCTGCCCATTTTTTGACTGGATTTTTTGCTTTGTTTTTGTTGAATAGTGTGAGTTCTTTGTAGATTTTTGTGATCAGTCCCTTGTCTGTTGTATGGAGTACACAAATTTTTTTCCCAGTCAGTAGGCTGTTTCTTTGTTTTGGTTAATGTCTCTTTTGCTGTACAGAAGCTTTTTAGCTTGATGTAATCCCATGCTCAGCTAATTTTTTTTTTTAAGATTTATTTATTTATACATACAAGCTGGGGTACAGGCCAGAGGTGTGGGGCGGCGAGAGGGTTCACCAGAGACAGAGTGGGGAGCAGAACAGGTAGATCAGAAATACACTGCTGAGGGGAGCAGTGGGCGAGGCAGGAGAGGTCTGCCGCACCTTGTGGGATTCTCCCCGGCCGGGCGTCGAACTCGCATCGCGTGCGCTGCTGACAGCTCCACAGCGCAGCACTCAACCGCTGCACCACCAGGGAGGCCCTCAGCTAATTTTTTGAGGCGAGCATCATCTCATTCCAATTTGAGGTATGGAGAACTCAGGGAAAAAATAATAGGCACATTTTACCTTGAACATAGATGGAACAAATAAATAATTATGTATAAACTGAATTAATATTAAAATTAATATTAATACACCAAGGTCAAATGGGAAATCTTTAGAACGCAATGATGTTTCAATAATAAAATATATTACAATAGTTCACCATATTTGTCAACTATAAAAGATCTGTTTTACTCAACCAACTAATAAGAGGTATTTTTTGTAAAATTAAATATTCATTTATAATTTTTGAAAAAGTTAAGGAACTAGGAATCAAATAAAACTTTATCTTGGTACAGTTAAATTCAAAAATATGTATAACAAGCAGTATATATAATAGAAAACTCTTAGGTGTCCAAGATGGGAAGGCTTACTGTAATTACTAGGTAATCATAGCATTGGTACAAGGGGAGAAAAAGAAGTGAGAGGACTGGATGAAAATATTGTTTATTTGCAGATCATATGATAATCTACTTATTAAAAAAAGGAAGCAGCAAACTTTTAAAATAACAGAAAAATTGATTGATGTTTTCAACCATAAGGACTATTAAAAGATGAAGAGCATTTTCCTACAACAGAATATCCAATAAGAAATGCAATAAAAATTAGATATCATTTATAGTAACCAATAATTCATAAGATTTCTAATGAGTAAGCTAGTTAAGAATTCATAGAAAATGTAAAACTCTAAAAAATAATTATTGAATATGATCTGAGATAATGGAGAGTCATTTTGTGTTCTTGGGGGGATCATAATCTTATAGAGATATCAATTGCTCCCTAAATTAATCTTTAAAATGGAGAGTAATCACAAATGAAACTTCATTTGACCTTTTTGAGGTATTTTTTAAATTTATTCTAAAAGACATGATATAACAAAGGTCCTCAAGTAGCTAAGCAAACCTTTAAGAGACAACAATATAAAAGGGACATTTGTCTTAAGAAACATTAAGGCAGTGTATGGAATTATGAAAAAGAAATACTATAAATCTAATAGTTACTTGAAAAAAAGATAAATTGACATGGAAACAGAATTCCAAAGTGAGAAACTAATATACAACAAAGTTATTACCATAAATTAATAGGAGAAATATGGATTATTTAATAGGTGCTACTAAAGAAAAAATGATTCACCATATAAAGAAAAATTAAGCTGATTCCTAACCTAATGCCACATACAGTAGCAGGTGAGTTGAAGACACAAAAGAGAAATGTGAAGATTCAAATGTAATAGAATAAAACATAAAAATTATCTTTGTGACCAGGATGGGAAAGAAAATCTATATAACCACCAAACGCATATTGGAAAATGTTTTATTATCCTGTTACATCAAAATTAAAGTTTGTTTTTTTAATGGAGACCATGAATTCTATTCATCTACTCTTTGAACAACTAACCCAATGATCTATTAAATACAAACTGTTGGCTAAGAGAGTAACAATGACTATTATATATGATATTGATTACCAGCAGGTTATAAGCCTTCCTAACCTTCAGCACCTCTCTCTTTCTCTCCCTCTTTCATACACACACACACACACACACACACACACCCCTTGTCCCTTATTATTTTTATTTGTGATATATAAATGATCACAAACAGAAAATAAGCCCTCTTTTCATAGAAAAACAATGTTCTGCAATTCTTGTACACTACAAACCTGAACTGGTAAGATACACGCAAGCAATGTGACAATAAAATGTTGGATTTCAAGAAAAAATTACAACAAAGAAATGAAAACAATGCTCTTCATATCAGTTTTATAACAGACACAATTCATTGTCTTTTGTGTACCACAATAGGAGCATCTGTTTATTTTTTATTCTTCTGTTTACAATAGATAATAATTGTATCTATAATTGATTGATTTACAACAACTTGTTTTTAACAAAACTTTAAGCATGGAAAAAATTTTCCACCTACAAAGACAAGCATGAATAATTATATTCAGAATGTTGGTAACTTGGGGGAAAAAGAACAAATGGACAACTTTTATAGATAAGTAACAGAGTAGGAGAAGATATTTGCATTGTCTAAAACCACCAGGGGTCAGATCCAGTGCTGACAATGTGCCTGAACTGAGGAATACGGTTAATTCTACCATTTGCATCTAAGCTTTAAGTCATTGACTCGAAGAAAATTGTAGTTTTGAGAGCAGATTTTTCTGTATTTCCATGACACATATTAGATAATTTTCCATTTTTTCAGCCCAAATAAATAGGGGATATAGTTAGTGTTTGAATGAAGATCAAGATTTAGGAAGGAAGGGTAGAAAAATTAAGAATACTTTGATCCCTCCCTGTATTTGTAGCATCTCTCTCTTTTCTAAATATTTTCAAATCAAATAAACATATTCTATTTTTAATTAATTTTAAAATTGTTTTACATTGTTGTTCATCTTTGTACAATATTTAAATTCCCCCCTCAGGTGTAGTCCCCATAAATATCCCACCAACACATCACCTGTGAACCATCACCATAGTTCCTTGTGCTCTTTTTTTGTTGACCCTTTGTTCTGTTTCCTGTATTCCTCCTATAAGTGATATCATCTGATATTTTTCTTTTTCCTTCTTACTTACTTCACTGAACATAATCCCTTCCAGCTCCATCCATATTGCTGCAAAAGGCATGAGTTTACCTTTTTTGATTGCTGAGTAGTATCCCAGTGTGTGTGTGTGTGTGTGTGTGTGTGTGTGTGTGTGTGTAGCTCACATTTTTAGATCCAATCATCTGTTTTGGGGCATTTAGGTTGTTTTCATATCTTAGCTATTGTAAACAGTGCTACAATAAACATAGGAGTGCAAGTTTAAACATAATCTATTTTATATAACAAACCAGAAATAGATGGATTATCTATGGTCCTCCTTACCAAATCCTTAACTCTGCTGGTTATGGGCATATATTCTAAGAAGGAAAATATTTTAACTTCATTGGACTTATTCAGAAGCCTTGGAAGTTGATTCAATGATATTCAACTTTGCCCAACAACATTTATGACGGAGCCCTCCGTGTAGTACTGAAAGTGGGTGGGGGATGGACACAGGGTGTCCAGTCCCTTCGTGGTCTCCAAATGAAAGGGGGGGCAGACAGGGTACAAATGCCCAGGCTCTGAGGCAAGAGCCACCAAAAAGTCCCAAAAGGCCAAAACCAACAAAGCACAGCACCTGAGGAGAGCACAGGTCACTGTCTGTGGGTCTCACCCACGCGCACAATTGCAGGAGACCTCAGGCTACAGGAACAATAAACATGGGGTTTATTTTACAAACAGGGGAAACAGAGAGCTCACTGCAACCTCAAGTGGCGGCCGCCTCACCCGGAACGCATGGGGGATGGTAGCTCTTTGGGAGGTGCTGGGTTAGACCCACAAACAGGCCTCTGAGACACCAGGTGCAGGCCTCTGGGGCTCCTTTCAGGCTGCGTCAGAGACAGGACGGGAAGCCCAGTCTCTGCAGAGTCCTTCAGCTTCTCTTCCTGCTCAGAGGGCAGCTGCTGGTGCTTCTTTTCTTCTTTCTTCCTCACAGACCAGGAACGGACTTCTTTCTTCTCTCTTCGGAGTCTGGAACCGTCGTCTTTCTTCTGCTGGGGGCTGGTGTCGTCGTCTTCTCCTGTTGTCTTCAGGGGCCTCCTTCTCTCTCTGGGGCCAGCATCCTCTCTTTTTTCCTCTTCTTTTTCCCCCTCTTTCTCGGCTTATATCCTCTCTCAGAGTACCATCCACAAGCCTGATTAGACCATTTTTCAATCTTGGAGCTTATTGGACCAACTCCTAGCACCTGATTGGTCCATTCAAAATGGCAGTTACTGGACAGGAGCAACTGCCACAACTGACTAGGAGCAGTGGGGTAAAAGGCACCACCACTCCTGCCAGCACCCACTGCTAAGGCAGCTTGGTTCCAGTAACAGTATATGTCATACAGAATAGATGCTCCAAAACCCAGAGATGAAGTATGGCGATTCAACTTTTATCTAAACTGTGTTGACATGAAAGAGAGTGGATTTCTTTAGAAAACAGCTTTCTCTATTAATCAGGGTTCTCTCAAGAAACAGAATGCAGGAAGATTTTTTTTTTTTTAAAGGAATTGGTTCATGTGTTTGTGCGGGCTGGCAAGTCCAAAATCTGCACAGCAGGCTGGAGACCCAGGGGAGAACCGAGTTGTAGCTAAGTTCAAAGGTAGCCTGGAGGCAGAATTTCCCCTTTCTCAGGGGACTTAGTCATTTCCTCTTAAGGCCTTCAACTACTTCACAAGCCCACCCACATAATCTGCTTTTATTCCAGTCTACTGATTCACGTGTTAATCTCATCTAAAATATTCCTTCACTGCAACGTGTAGACAGGTACCAAGATATCTGGGTGCCATACCCTAACCAAGATGATACATAAAATTAACCATCAGTTGGTTCAAGTGAAAATCCAAAGATAAATGTGGCAGGCCTTTTGAGGAAGGAAATATATTCAGCACTGAGGAATTAGACAGCTGAATTGATGAAGCGTCGGGCTGACCTTTCGCCCAAGGTAACAGGTCAGAGGTTTTACTTTGAGATAGTTACCAGAAAAACGCTGGTGACTCAGTTAAGGGTTATGCCCCTTACTCTGACTGCTTCAGACTATCCTGGAGTTCATACAAGAGAAAAAAGAACTAAATAAAAGCTTTTCATCCAAACTCAAGACATGAATGCAAAATTTTTAAAAAGCCACCATACCCATTTTAAAGGATAGCTTTTCTCCCCTAACACAGCACAGATAGAAACACAGGCCAAGCCTAAGGTTTGATGATAAAGGCCGTGAGGTTGTTGAGCTATTAATTGTATGACCCCACAGTGTCTCTTATGCTAAGGTAAGGCCACTGGTTGGGGTGGATTGGGACCCTGAGATATGAAATGGGGGCACATGAGCAGACACGGAGTCTGAGGTCCATGAGTCACCCAATCCCCCTTGTAGGGTAAGTGAAAAAATCATCAGGTTTTTCTGTCCTCCCATCAATAATAGACTTCTGCAGGCCTACGTGCATGCCTAATGCCGGGCACCTGAAGCAGGGTGTGGGCATATGTGAGGGGGCACACCTGGCCTGGAGGCGAGGATATAAGCAGCAGCAGCAGAAGCAGAAGCGGCAGAGAACAGAGCATGGAGCAGAGGACATTTCGGGGTGCAGCAGAGAGACCATGAGAGAACGCCAGAGAGAGTGAAGATTTACTGGGGCTAGGAGGCCTGCCACCCTCCTGGCCCCCCAGCCACCTTACCTGCCCTGTACCTGGTTACTTCACTTAAAAGCCTAAAAAGCCACCGAGGGCTCCAGGACTTCTCCTTATACCCGTCTGCCAGCACCATTGAGAACTTGCTCCTGAGCCTTCCTGCCGCTACACCCCTGAACATTTGTGCTGGAAGAAGCAGCACACTGCATTAATGATGAGACCGGTTGTGTGTATCACACGCCTATTTTGTAACTGACAATAAACAGCAGCTTAATAATGATCATTTATTACTGGGCTCTGAAATTGGTGTCTTGAAACCAGTTTCCAATGTGGAAGGGAGGCGTTTCTCCCATACAGCAAGGAGTCCAAAATTCAACTCAGCTCAATTCTGACACTATCTGTAAATAGGGCCAGATTCCACAGGTAAAGGGCACAGTCTCCTAAAACCACCCTCCACTTCAGATGCTAGTCAGGAGTCGAGGCTCCACCTGTGTTTCTGGCAAACAGATGACATATCGAAGTTTCCATGACCCTCTCCTCAGACTTCAGGTGCCAATTGCAAGCCCAGCCTGTTACCTGCTCTTCTGAGTATAAATCAAAGGTTCCCACAGCCTCCTCCTCTGATTGAATTAATTTGCTGGAGCAGTTCACAGAACTCAAGAAACCTGTTTCCTCACTAGATAACTGGTTTATCACAAAAGGCTGTAATTCAGGAATAGCTGCATGGAAGAGATGCATTGGGCAAGGTATGGGGAAAGGACAGTTTCCATGCCCTCCCCAGGTGCCCCATTCTCCCCAAATCTCCATGTGCTCACCAACTCAGAAGCTCTGTGAGTTCCATTCTCTGGGGTTTTATGGAGGCGTCATTACTTAGACTTGATTGGTAAAATCATTGACCATTGACAACTGAACATGGTCACCAAACCCTCACTCCTTCTCCAAAGGTCTGGAGGTGAGACTGGAAGTTCCAACCCTCTAATCAATCCTATCGCTGGTTCTCCTGACAACAGGCCCCCCACCCCAATCCTTAGGTGCGACCAAAAGTAACCTCATCTACACGACAAGACACCTTTCTCACTCTCTACACTTAGCAAATTCCTAAACTTTTGAGAACTGAACAACTATGGCTAGAGACCAAATAATATGAGAAATATATTTTGGTCATCTGAATAACCAAGTGTATATCACAGGCATTATGGAGGGTAATAAAAGAAATTTGAATATAGGATGTGAATTTGATAATATTGTATCAATTTTATGTGTTAAAATGGTATTGTGTTTATGAGAAACACCCTGGTTCTCAAAACACACATGGTATAATTCAAATGGTTTAACAAAATAGTTTCCCAGCAGTAAATGGATAAGTAACGTCATGTAATCATACAACGGAGAACTGTATCAGCAATGCATATTAATGAACTATCCATAATACAACATGGATAAATCTCATAGAAACAATGTTGAGTGAAGAGGCTGTTGTGCCAGCAGGGCACAGTGCAGGTTCCCTATGATTCAGGCAGACGGGTCAAGGAGGAGTCCTGGAGCCCTTGGTGGCTTTTGCAGGCTTTTAATTATCCCTTGTAGTGAGGCAAGCAGGTACAGGGCAGGTAGGGTGGCCGGGGGTGGGGGCCAGGAGGCCTAACCCCAGGCAATCATCATGCTCTCTGGGTTCTCTGCTGCACCCTAAACAGTCCTCCGCTGCTACTGGCTCTTCTTCCTCTTCCGCTGCTGCCTCTGTGACACTGCCCTTATATGCTGGCTCTCCAAGCCCAGGTGCGCCCACTCACGCATGCGCACACAACACTCCAGGTGTTGCCACCAGGCAAACGTGTAAAACCGCAGGTGTCCACCATTAAATATAATGGCAGAACGGTAGAAAATCCTGATGCCTCTTTCGTTTACCCTACAAGACACACACTAAAATACACAAAATGTTTGAGTTACAAATCACCCCAAAACTTTGTGACTTAAAATAAAAACAATCATCTCATTATCTCTTGTGGCCCATGAACAAAAGAACTTACAGCAGGCACCCCACACAGCACCCCACCTTCCCTGTATGGACACTGGTATGTTTTCTAGCAGTCCATGGGATTTGGACATCTTTAGGATACTGTAAAATATGCCCTGTTCTACAAGCCCTGCCTCTCTGCCGTAAAATTCAGAATTCTTACTTCCTCTCCTCCACCTCCTAACCGGGTCACAAATACGGAGCCTAAGTCCTCCCCCTCTCCCGGCCCCAGCCAATCAAATTCATCCGCCTGTGAGTTCAAATCAGAACTAGTTGGAGGAAACGGGGATCCACCCTGCATGCATTTCACTGGCAAAGGTGACAGTAGAAGCAACTGGCTTTGGGGGAAGCCTGATGCCAAAAGGGGAATTTCTGAGAGAGAAGTGGTGCAGCGTCTTCAGTAGTGGTTTCAGGCAAGGCCCTTTCCTAACCAGCAAAGCAAACAGCGGCACCCAGAAGTCTAGGGGCCCAGTGGGGAAGTGGTTTTTCAGACCTGTGGTGTGCAGGAAGACTTAATCTGTTCATAAAGAGTCTCCCATCTGTTGTTCCAACTGGTCCACTGAGAGAAATTTGTTAGACTTTCAAAATTTTATCATATTTATTTACGAGGGAGCCAGGGAAAATACAAAGACTGGCTTCAAAGAGTATTTGCCAAACACAGATGTATATAGTTAATCAGGAAAAACTGCTGTCTTAGAGATTCAGAATGGTTAATGTACTACAGGGCAATAAAATAACCGTGGTAGAAATGTCACATTTAAAGGCAAGTCTCATTCTATTGGGTATGACCAGTCTCGAAGTAAAAGAAAGGACTGCAGTTCAGATGTGGAAACAGGCAAAGTCCTCTCCACACACTGGTTTATAGTCTCTTGCCTCCACCTGACAGGTGGTAGCCAGGATCACTGGTGATAACCGTGGTGTTATCGTCTTTACCAGAGAAGAGGCAAAACCACCATACTTTATCAATTGTCCACAGGTCATGCCCAATAGCGCAGGCCTAGCTCGGCACACTCAGATTTTGATTTGGCAGGATTATGAGAAAATATTCAAGTGTGATATTAAATCAGCAGGCACAATTTGGCCTTGTTTAGACTTCTTGAACATTTTTCCTGTACAATTCCTGCCCCTAAGGTATACAGTTGACCAGATAGGGTTTTTCTCTTTCGGTATCATTCACTTGATCATCTCTTCATTGGACATGCTTTAGGATGAAGATGGGAAGATGGAAAGACCTCCTTGATGTGCAGTTAACAATTGTCTTATGATATTAAGACTAGCTAGTTCACATCTGTCTGGAAGGCTGTAGCGTAAGTGGAAGTGATCAGGATTTTTCTGCCCTCCCGCCATTAGCATCAGTGATCAATACCTACGGTCCTACAAGCGTGCCTGATGGCGGCACCTGGAGTGTGGTGTAGGCGTGTGTGGGTGGGGGCGCCTGAGCCGAGAGACTGAGCATATAGGGTGGCAGCAGAGGATGGAGTCGGCCGAGGGCCACGCAGCGGAGTGCCGAAGAGACGGGTGAAGAGCCCACGAGAGAACACCAGATTGCCCAGGAGTGGAGATTCGCAGGGGGCTAGGAGGCCTGGCCCCCTCCTGGCCCCCAGGCCTCTCTACCTGCCCTGCACCTGGTTGCCTCACTATAAATGGTGTAGAAAGATCATTAAAAGCCTGAAAAATCCACTGAGGGCTCCAAGACTCGCCTTTACCCATCTGCCTAGATCCATAGAGAACCTCTCTGTGCCTTGCTGGTTCATGAAGTCATAATTTTAATCACTTCTAATGATCAGACATATTTTTATTGCCATTTATCAGCTCACTTATTACAGAAACCCTCCTCAACTCAGCTCCTCAGGGTTTTGTTCGCCATGCCTATAACTGGACGCAATCCCATTTTCTCTGTGATGCCCAAAGTTCACCAGTGATCCTGGCTACCACCTGTCAGGTGGAGGCAAGAGACTATAAACCAGTGTGTGGAGAGGACTTTGCCTGTTTCCACATCTGAACTGCAGTCCTTTCTTTTACTTCGAGACTGGTCATACCCAATAGAATGAGACTTGCCTTTAAATGTGACATTTCTGCCATGATTGTAGTTCCAGACCTAGAGACAGAAGGACTATTAAACCACTGCACATCACTACACTGATATAAAAGCACAAACATAAGAGCTCTTTGCAGAGTATTTGCAGAACAGAATTATATGTGGAATGTTCTATAGTACCATCTATAGGGTGATGACGTCTACAAAAGTGTTTGATTATTTGTAGGTGTGATGTCATTTAAAAGCACTATTTTGCTCAATTGCCTTTAAAAAGGCAGTAACCTTTTTCTAAAATTTAAAAAATTATAAAAGAATTCCACTTATATTGGTTGGGGTTTTTTTGGGGGGGGTTTCTCATCAAAGACTGTGTTATAATGAGACAAGGAACTGAACCTACATTATTCAAGGGCATGCTTTCCCTATACATCATTTTGTTTGAAGTCACAGTTTCTAAGAACTTACAGTGATGTGAGTGGGGATTTACTGCAATGGGGTCACCATTTTCCTTAATGTGGCCTGTGGATTTATACGTTGTTACTTATGGATTAAGTAACAGTATATTAAGTAACTGGTACAATTTCCCCTGAATTCTGAGGTCCCATTGGAACAATACACCATTAAAAGAACATTTGGTTTCAGTTCCCACAAGCATAGGCCAAAGTTGCAGATTACAGGTAGATAAAATAAGAAGAAAATAAAATGGTTTTCTTGTATGCTCATCAGAAAACAGAACATTTAAGGGCCTCCCTGGTGGCGCAGCAGTTGAGCGCTGCGCTGTGGAGCTGTCTGCAGTGGCAGCGTGCTAAGCGAGTTGGACGCCCAGCCAGGGAGAATCCCACATGGTGCGGCAGACCTCTCCTGCCTCGCCCACTGCTCCCCTCAGCAGTGTATTTCTGATCTGCCTGTTCTGCTCCCCACTCTGTCTCTGGTGAACCCTCTCGCCACCCCATACCTCTGGCCTATACCCCAGCTTGTATGTATAAATAAATAAATCTTGAAAAAAAAATAGAAAACAGAACATATAAAACAATAATGTGAAACAAATCATCATAATTAAATATTGGTTAACAGTTTCATTCAATCTTATTTTTTGATTCATGGGCCTGGGACTAACAGACTCCTTTAATAAAATCATCTGCTTCTGTGCTCAAAGTCATAAATTCCAATTTTAAGTCCCTTGAGACAATATGACAGGTGTCAGTAGGTAGCAATGTCTGCATTTGAGCTGGCTGATGATTTTATTCTCTGTGGTGTCAAGAATCAGGAATAATCAATTCTTGATTCATTTCCACAGAGGCTCTAGGATTGTTCTTTCTTGTTGTTTCTCTCAGAAGATCCAGTTTTGGGGTATTTGATAACCTATAGCAGGAGCCTTTCTCAAGCATGAGAGAAAAGAAGGAAACACCTGTCTGTAATAAGACAGGCTGGTTCTGTTTAATCACAATCAGCCCTCAGCAGCCTCGCTTCTGCATCCTTGGATTCAACCAACTAAAGAGGGAAAATGCACACTATGCAGTAAGGTCTCCAGTGGTTCTGTCCATGCTGACCAGGTGCAGACTTTTATTCCATTACTCCTTTTTAAAATTTTTAATTTCTTTTTGTTAATTATAATAATTTAAAAAGAAAATTAACAGGCAACTATAAATCAAAGACATTCTGCAGGGGTGGGGGAGGGAGAGGGATCAAAAAGGGGAGGGAAGAGTATAGGGGACTATGGTATGGTGCACGTGAATTGGTGGCGGGAATTTTACAGGGACTACAGCTGAGGAAAGAAAGCATACATTGTACAAAAAGAAAGAATGATCTAAAATATATATAAAATTTTTAAAAGTCTTTAAAAAATTTATTTTTGTGTAGAAGAACTGGTGTATATGCCAGAGGTGTGGGGCTAGGGGAGGGAGGAAAGGGTGAGAGAATTCACAAGAGAGAGAGTGGGGAGCAGAACAGGAGGATCTACTGAAAGACACTGCTGAGGGGAGCACCGGACAAAACAGGAGAGGTCTGCTGTGTCATGTGGGTTAGCTCCCTGGCTGGGGATCAAACTCAGGCTGTAGTGGTGACAGCACTGAGACTTAACCCCTAGGCCACAAGGGAGGTCCCTATTTTAGTACTCTTTAAGCAATACAGAATAACAACTGTTTACATAAAATTTACATTGTGCACATTATTAAAATAATAATTAAAATCTAGATTATTAAAATAATCTAGAGATAATTTAAAGTACACAGGATGATGGTGTAGGTTATATGCAAAATAACTTGAAGCTTATATAAGGGACTTGAGCATCCTTGGATTTGGACAGCTGCAGGATCTCCTGGACCAATCCCCCTCAGATATAGAAAGATAGCTGTACAGTAAATATAAGGGTCAGAATAAAGAATCCCAATAAAGAATCTTCTAGAATCTGTATCACTATTTCACAAAAAGTCACTCTGAAGGTAAGAACACATCCTAGACAGTGAGGGCACCGGCAAATTTTCCATGGTCTTCTAATCCATCCAATAAAGCTTGTATTAAGCTTTCTAGCAATCGAGAAGAGTATTTTAAACCCGGAAATAAAGTTTTTTTAATGAGTATATTAATAGTCACCTTGCCAGCCTTGGAATATGAACAAGAGTATGCTTTTACCCTTCTTGAAGTATATACAGTCATTAAAACATTTTAATAATATCAAGGGCAAAATCAACAAAAGAAAAGTCAAGCTCCTGTTTTTTTATTTGTCAGCTTTTTCCACGTGGCAGTTTATTATACAGGGTAGTTCTTTTAATAGTATAGAATTAACTTACTATAGGTGAGGCTGCCAAATGCACCTAATTGCTTCTAGCAGCTGTCATTTAATAAGGGGAAAGATTAAGTCTTTGGTGCCACCTAGTGGTCAAAGGGGTAATGGCTACCTAGTGGGGAAAAAACTTTCTAGATAGAAAAGCTAGATCGTTTTAAATATTCTGAATTCAGAAACAGGATTTCAGGAAGACAAGAACAAATTAATTAAGTGAACAGGTACCTGAGAGTGAGCAATTGTTGTAATTTTTGTTATCCCAATAAAGTAACAATAAAACATTTTCAAATAAACATTTAAAAGGTGAAATAATCATTATAAGAAGGTTTAGGTTTCTCAGAAGCAAAGAATTTTTGTTATTGCTTTGAAAATTACTTAATAACATTACAATATCAGCACAAAGCATCAGAAGTTATCAGGATATTGAGCAAGAGTATTGTGATAAGAAATCTCTGCAAGCTGAAGTGATTACACTAAAGGGAAAAAGCCTTTTCCTACCTCTTTTTAAGAGTACACGAATATTCCAAGACCAATTTTTAACTACATGTTCCCCGCTTTTTGCTTATTAGTTTTAAATCATCATATGTCTGGTTTTAAACATATAGAAATATGCATATAGTTGGATGAAAATGTTACTTAATGTTTCCAGCTTTAAAAATGTGACTAATTGTATTAATACCATACACTACTGTATATATGACATTACATGACATTGAATTTACTGCGTCAATTTGAGTTTCAAAAAAAGAAATTTGGACAAGAATATATGTTTAAAAGCCGTTTGGGAAACCCAACACTTTTTTCTTTTTGTCTTGATGAATGTTTATATCTTTAAGAATTACGCAAATAATCAAAAGTTACTTGTTAATTAATCCTATTTTAGTTAGTCCAAAGTCATAAAATCACTTAGCTTGGGTCTATAAAACAACATTATGGCTATTGATCTTATAAGTTTTCAACATGGTACAATTCAAAAATTTTACAAAGAGCAAACAGAAAATGATTTGCAGCATTGGCTAAAGTTCACAAGAGTCAATAAGTAAAAACATAAAATAAAAGCATCAATTGTGATACATTCAATTGATTAAATGCATATGTTTACACATAGGTTTGCTTCCCAGAAATTGAGACAACAAATGAATCTAGTGATAGGGGGCAAATCCTTTTTGTAAGACAGGTGGTTTCCAATTCTTTGCTTCCAACAAAACAGAGCACCTAATCAAACTGTCAATGATTACATCCTTTTAAATAATTTTTGATGATAATTCACTATGTGATGTACAAAATATGATTCCTCAAAATTTAAAGTTACGTAAAATTATGATAACAAAATTCCACCTGTCACCACTTACTTATCTATGGTATGAAATTTCCAAGTACTTCTTATAGAAAAGGAAAATTCAGAATGTAACTGATGCTAAATGTTATCTCTTTTTAGAAACAAATATTCTTCTACAGATAGATTAAATTCACTGGAAAAAATCCATCTATCCCATTAAGAGATTCATTGCCAATATAATTTTGTTTTTATGGCTGAAAATTATTTGTAAAACTATATAATAAGTGTATATTGGCTTTAATTATTGTGTACTATACTTACAATAAGTCAAACAAAATAAACATTTAAACTTAGAATATTACAATCATAGAAACTTTATATGGATTGTTTGATTTTGTTGTTGCAGAGAAGTATAATGTGATCAACCAAAAAAAAAAATCTTGCAGGTTTAAAGTTGGGATAAAAATTCTGGTAGGAAAGTTGAGTATGAAATTGGGAAAATAAGGAACAATGAAAAGTGTCTGAATGTTTATAGATACAAAACAGATGACTGCATGTATAAACTCTTAGATATTTTTTTAATGATGTAGCAGTTTTATTTTTAAGATGCCAAGACTCACGATAAACTTACTTATATTTAAGCTCATGATAAAATTGGGGCATAGTAAGAGGCATTCTTACCCCAGCCAGTCAGGGAGGTATCCGTGGATGCTGGTGAGGAGACAGAATTCCAGAATTTCCACCTAGCAGTAATAATAAGTATTTTGTTGTCAACTTAAAATGTATGGAGAGACTTCCACTTCTGAGAAACAGAGCAGATGTACACTTTTTTCTTATTCTTCCTGCTAAGAATGAGCGAAGATCCTGGACATTATTATAAAATGAATACAAGACTGAAAGGTGGGAGAAGAAGGCAGGTTGGCCAAGGACTTCGGGATCTGAGGAACCACAGGATGGTGAGTCCCTGGGCTCTCTCTTCACCTTATGTATATCCAGGAAAGAGTTCTAGGAGCCAGCAGTCGGGAAACACTAACAGCCACAGGGAGAGAAAGGTAGGGTACCCTAACAAGACAGAAAACATCTAGACAACTGCTCTACTCCAGCCAAACACCCCAACACTCTGACTCCACCCCACCCCCCAGGAAAAGCCAAGTGAGAAGCCTAGACTTCCACCCCATCAGGTAGTAAGGAGGCTCCCAACACCCCCCCAACACACACACACATACACACACACACACACACCCCACACACAGTGGTATTGGAGTAAGTGAGGAAGGAGCATAAGCATGTTGTTCACTCCTTCTAGTGAACATGGGTCCCTTTCTCTCAATTCCCTCAGTGTCAGTGGAGACCTAGACACCCCCCAAACACACACACACAAACAATGATGCACCTCATGTTTTGCGTAGGTGTCAGACAATGTCTACTGGACAGCCAGGATTTTCATCACCACACAGAGCTAATGAGGCAACACTCCCACCTCCACTCTCACCCTCCTCCCCCCATGATCTCATCCCCGTCTTGAAGTCAGAACTAGTCCTCTGTGGGGAGTAGTAAGAGGCATTCCTACCCCAGCCAGCCCCCGTGGTATCAGTGGATGCCTAGTGGGGAGACAGAATTCCCACCCAGGTGCAATGAGGACCTCCCTGAGGAGTTAAGAGGCTGAATAGAGAAACTGAATTTCTACCCCACCTGGCACAAGCGGAGTACACCCACCTACGCATGTTGGAGTGGTGTCAGAAGAAGCCAGAAAGTTTAAATAAGACTGAGAACTTCATAACATAACACCCCAAATACCCAGGTTTCAATTAAAAATTATTTATCAAGAACCCAGGAGATCTCAAACAGAATGAAAAAAGGTAATAAACTGATGTCAAATTTGAAATAAAAAAAAATACTAGAGAGTAGCCCTCCTGCCCACCTGTGACCATGGGGCACTTCTCCTCACCGACCTTCCCCCTTTGCAAAGCAGCTGGGGCAGCTCTCTCCAAGGCTGCCCCGGGACCACGCAGAACTCTTCTAACAAACCCGCCCCTTTCAGAGCCAGCTCCTTATGTCCACTGTGTCTGTGCAAGTGTCCTTTACTCTTCTCTCCCTTTTTATAATAAACCTGCCCTTTTGCATTAAAAAAAAAAGAAACACTAAAATTATCTAATAGAGATTTTAAAGCCACCATCACAAAAATCCTTCAGCGAAGCATTCCATCCCCCCTCCAGGAGAAGCCCTCCCCCTTCCCCAGCATAGTGACAGTCCGTTCTATTGAACAGTAAGCAAAGACAGTTTAGAAACTGCCAGAAAAGCTGTTTTTATGTTCAAAATGTAATATTCTGCAAAAGAGAGACACATATCCCGAGTCCTGTTCTTCATGTCCAAAAATATCTGCACTGGGGGAACAGTGATCAGCCAGGACTCAGTCCAAATGAACTGCAGGGCACAAGGCTGGCACCGCCCACGCTCTCCTCAGCCCGCCTTTCAACCCCAAAGACAGACACCGACCCCAACATCATCAAGAGTCCTTGCCAGATTTATGATTTATGGCATGGGTGTTGACTTCAGATATTTACTAATCTCTGCCTTTCTTTCATCTAGTTTTTACCATGGTTTTCAAAAGTAAGATTTTAAATTTAAGAGCTTAATCTTTTGGCCATCGCTGTTTTGCTGTGGTCCTCCGAGGCAGGAAGGGAAAATGCTTTGTCTGCCTCAATGCTAGAAAGAAACCGAGGAAAACATCTTGATAGTGTCTTCCTCACTGGTGTCTCAGTTTTCTCGCCACAGGCAGTCCTGTAAAAGCACTGGGAATGTCTCGGCAGATGCACCCCATCTGGGAAACAGAATGAAATGGGGCCCAGGAATGACAGGGCATATCTTTGCTAACAAGAGTGAACTCAGGTTGTGGAATTTTTTTAATAAGAAATTGGACTTTGGGGCCTTCCTGGTGGCACAAGGGATTAAGCGCAGCACTATGAAGTTATCCAGAGCCACTGCAGCATGAGTTCCATCCCCGGCTAGGGAGAGTCCCACATAGCACAGCAGACCTCTCCTGCCTAGCCTGCTGCTCCCCTCAGCAGTGCATTTCAGTATATCTGCCTGTTCTGCTCCCCACTCTGTCTATGGTGAATCCTCTCATCCCCCACACCTCTGGCCTGGACCCCAGCTTGTATGCATAAACAGATGAATCTTTAAAAAAAAATAGAAATAGGACTTTGTAAAAATGAAGTGATATTCCACTAGATGGTAGCAGAGAATCACAATCACTATCAATCTGAAACTGAAGGGCAAAAGGACGCATTAAGCTGAAAATTAAATAAAATGCTGTGGCCCATTCGTAGCTACAGATATCTATGAGCTAGTTCAGCCTAGAGTTTAATTCCTTCATGAATGTCATATGGTATGTACTATGCTCCTTCGCCAAGGCGTGCCTCCTCGTGTTCTTCTGTAATCAGCTTTTCTGTAAAGGGGCCTGAGATATGTCACGATCAAAATCAAAGGATCGGGGTAGATTGATGGAGAGATGCACACACTGATAATAGATCTACATACTCTTCTTTCTTAGGTGACGTGACATTGAAGTAATACGCTCTGCTCAGCTCGTGTTCCTCTCCTAAATCTCCCCGGATTACAGGCGTGAGTATTCTGAAGAAAGAGCGCTGCATCATCCTGACCTGAGCCGCAACAGTTTGCCTGGTCTGGTGCAGGACCCTTATGTCTTTGCCCCCTCTCTGTGCCCATCCCTTTTCATTCTTCCCCACTCCCCACACTGGGTCCAGCTCTGATCTGGCCAACAGGCCTGAGATTTGGATTTTCTCACCTGTGATATGCTATTTTTTTTTCTCTAGGGGCCAGCTTTGGTGTCTAGCAACCACCTGTGTCACCTTGCAGAGACCGCTTGAAACACTGGCCAGATTCATGGCACTTAGCTGGGAGCCACGGTGAGGACCGGACAGCTGTTTGATCCTTGAATGGTTTCTGTTAGTTCCTGGGTTGTGCCGCCTGTTCTCATCCCCAACTGTGCCTTATTTAATTTTCTTGGATTCTAACCGATGCCAACCCCAGCAAGGCACAAGTCAGCCTCTTCCATCACTACTTAGTTCCCGGCAAACTGTGCTGGTGTCCTCGGCGCCTTACTAATGGTGTCCTGCTCCCCTGTGACTGATGGGCAAGGAGGCCCCTTTCTGAGTTAAAAGTCTCTGCCTCTGGGTCACTTCATTCAATTGTTTGATTGTTTTATATCAATGCCCACAGTATTTTTCTCACCATTTATTCCATATCTAATGGTCTGCCTGTTCCAGTGCTCATCCCTCATCCTTGGATCTAGCACCTTCCTTCTGGGAAATTTCTCCCACTTTTGCACCCTGAGTCCCTGGCCATTTCTTCATAGTGTTAAATATTTTATTTTTTTTTCTATCTATATAGTAATTTTAAAATGTAATTTCAAAGTCAGTTCTAACTCATAATTTTCTGATATTTGTGGATATGTGTGATTTTTATGTATTTATCAGTCATTAATATTTTCCTTTTTGTGAAATGCCTCTTTCAATCTTTTTTCCTTAGATTATTGTTAAACATTCTGGATATAATACTATGCAAATTGAGTGGGATACAAATACACACAGGTTGTAGCTTTTAGGTTTTCTTTCTTTAGAGTGTACTGTGATAAAAGTTTATAATTTTTATCTTCCCAAATTTATTAATCTTTTCTTTTATGTTTATATATGTGTGTATATATATATATTTGAACTGTTAGGACTTATTTAATAAATATCTCCCTACCTTGAAGTCATACAGTTCTTTTGCATTTTCCTTTGAAAGTTTTAATGGTTTGTCTTAAGCATTTTAGTCCTTAGTTCATATGGAATTTGTTTTTATGTGTGATAAATTGTTATTTATTGACCAGTGCATCTTTACCTACTAGTCTTGATGTCCACTCTTCATATACAAGGCAGCCTGATACTCGTTCCATTCATTTCTGTTTGTCTGGTTGTCTATAGGAGCACATGGTCCTAGCTACAATTTCTTTATAACATCTTGTTATATGGTTGGGAATTCCCCCAACTTTCTCTTTGTCTTCAGTGGCATTTTGCCTCTTCTTAAACTTGTGCTACTATTTTAGAATTAGTTTATTTAAATTCTATGAAACATCATATATGATTTTTCTAGGAATTGCATTAAAGTCGTAGAACATATTGGAGAAAACTGACATTTTTACACTGTTGAGGATTCCTAACCATGAGTATGGTATATGTAGGGTAAACAAAAGTTATCAGGCTTTTTCCCCGCCCTCCACCATTAGCATCTCTGATTGGCACCTATAGTCTCATACGAAATCCTGATGGTGGACCTGGAGTATGGTATGGGCATGTGTAAGTGGGCACACCTGAGCCAAGAGACTGAGGCTATAAGGGTGTGACACAGAGGACAGTGTGCAGTAGAGCATTGCTATGGTGGTGGCAGAACAGCTGCAAGAGGAAGAGACCACTAAAGAATGTCAGAGCAATCCCAGAGAGAGTGAAGATTCACAGGGGCCTGGGTGGCCTGCCAGCTGCCCCACTACCACCGGCCCGGCCCCTGTACCTGTTTTCCTCACTACAAATGGTGTAGAAAGATCATTAAAAGCCTGAAAAAGCCACTGAGGGCTCCTGGACTTTCCTTTACCCATCTGCCTGAATCCATAGAGGACCTGCCCCATGCCTTGCTGGCGCTACAGGCTCTCTCTCCATTTATACAGAACTTCTTCAACATTTTTCAATGTTTTTAACTTTCCCCCATGAAGGTCTTGCTTATAGTTTCTTTTTGAGAATTTATCCCTGATTACTACAAGTTTGCTCTCAAATGGGACAGTTTAATCACATTTCCTACTTATTTTTGTTTTGATAGAAAAATGCAGTTGATTTTTGTGCACTTATCCTACCTACCTTGCTAAACTCCCTTATTCTTAAGTCTTAGAGCCTTTTGTAATTTTTTCTGCAGACAATCATATCACCTACAAATAATGAAAGGTTACTCTGTTCCTTTCCTATCCTTCTAACCCTTCCTTCTTCCTCCCTCCAACACCCCCTACCCTTTTCTCCTTAGCTGCTGTTAAAAGTCCTCTGTTCTCTTCCCAAGTAATTCTACTATGCCATTGTCCATTTCACAGTACAAAATGTTACTTTCTAAAAGGATCTGCCTCTTTCAGTTCTTAGCCTTGAAATGTTGGTGACAAAATTCTCAGCAAGAAAGAAAAAATGTTCTTCCCTGCCCCCAAAGCTAGAGAGAACAGTTAATGTATTTTTTAATACAAAACTGTCTTTGTAAATGATACTTCCAACAAGAATAATTTGTCAGAACCCTAGACTTCAAAGACTTTGGATAAGACCTGATAAAATGACCCTTAATTTGTAAAATATCTGTAATTTTAACCACTAATCTTTCTTCATAATTTATGATGTTGCTAACACCATCATTTGTAAAAAAAAAAAAAAAAAAAGTAAAATTATTAATACTTGTCAGTTGTTTTTCTGCCAAACAAAACAAAGAATGAGTGATCTGCTCCTACACACAGAATAAAATGACTCTATTGAACTTTTTCTTAAAGTGTGAGAGACTCTCGGGTGACTGAACCAAAGGGTAAAGGTGTAAGGAGGGTGATTTCCATGCTGAGTCTAAAACTGAGTCTTCGATAATATATTTTTTTAATTTTAAAAAGTCAGTTAAGATGAATCTCTGTTTGGACCTCAGTGGAGGCTGCCTGTCTCTGATCTTTTTCTAGCTAGCTCAAAACTTCGCTGTGAAAGAGTGATTTTTACTGAAAATCCAGAGGTATTAGTAAGAAATTTATAGGATTAATTTTGTCTAAATGTGTTTTGCAGAAATCCCAGGGTGTATGTCCAGGTGAAGTCTTACCTGTGAGTGTGCTAACAATGGATCACAGCAGGCATCCCAAATTTGTGTGCATCAGAATTGCCAGCAGGATCTGTTAAAACACAGATTTGGGGGTCCCACATCCAGAGTTTCTGATTCAGCCGGTCTGGGTTGGGACCTGAGAACTTTCATTTTAAACACCTTTCCGGGTGAGACCCTGTTTTACAATAGTTTTGAGAACTATTGTAATTCTGGCATGTGTCTTAGCATTCATTTCTCTAAGTTGGTCAAGTTATCATTTTCTCTGATTTGAAGTGATTCTTTGTGGAAAATGAGACTGAGATGGAGACTACTACCACAGCCTGCTGGTGGACACAGTGCAGAGCATAGAAGTTCCAATTTAGAGGAATTATAGAAGCTGCTTTTCCTCAATTAAAAATTGGAAACAGGGAAGATTTTAAAAGATTTAATAGGGAAATTGCATGATTTTTTTTTCTCTTCTAGATGTATTTTCTCCTTCCTTATCCTTGGAAGGCAAATGCTATTGTGCAATCTTCAGCTTTCCCAAGAAATTAATTATTTCTTCTTTTATATCATGTGAGAATTATTTTCCCTGTGAAAGCCCATATGAACTGTGTTCAGGAGTCTTGTATCTATGTTCATGGGCAGAGTGATTTATAATTTTTGTTTCTTGTAGTGTTTTTGTCAAGTTTTTAGATAAATGTACTAGCCTCATAAAATGAAGAGGGGATAAATCCCTTTTTTCTCTAAGAAATTACGTAGGATCAGAATCATTTTTTTCTTTATGAGTTTAGTACAACTTACTGGTGCACAATCAGGACTTGAGCTTCCTTTGTAGGGAAATATTCAACATTCAAATTTTCCTGTAGATGACTATTAAAATGAAGGATTCCATGTAAATAAAACTGAGGAGTTGATCATTATCTGATACTTCCAAGCAGCAGCTATTTTCAGAAAGAAAGAGAAAAGTCCTTTTCCTCCACCTGCCATTTCCTGACGGAAGGTCACTCAGGGCGTTAGTCCTTCTAGAAGTAGGCAGGGTTCTGAGGAAGAATGACTCAAGGTTACCTTGTGGAGGGCAAGGGAGTCAGTTCAGGGAGAAGGATCGGTGTTTTTCAGACTTTTTAAAAAGTTTTATATATAGTTTTATATATATACCTGCTAATCCACAAAACACACACACACACAAATACATTTAATTGAAACCTTTCGCGAAATTTACACTCACATCTGTGATGCAGGTTAGCCTTTTTATTCCATGCCACTAAAATATAAAAACATATTCATATTTTTACTTTATACACTATTTCATATATTTATATGTAACATGTCTTAAGTACAAATATATTTTAAAATATTTCTTATTTATTCCATTCCACTAACGCACAATATAACATCCATAATATTATGTTATACGTGTGTGCGCGCGCGCGCTTTCAGGGTCATAGGTGAAGTGTGGAAGTAGACTTAGGAGTGTGACCGCTGCTAGGGATTTCCACATCCGCACATTTCTACATCCATGGAACCTGAGGCTTCAGGTTATTCTGTTCAGTAACAGATGACATACCTATGGTGATCAATGGGGAATGGGGGTGATTCCAGGGTTAATTAAGATTCGCATTTATCAAGTCACCTGGAGTGGACTTAGATTTTCAATTCCTCTTTCATGCTGTGGCATCTGAAGAATCCGATAGAGCTAGAAGCCCACCTCTGCTGCTTTCACGCCACCTGCCGCAGGGCGGAGCAAATGAGTGGGAAAATTGAGGTGAGAGGCCATGGGAGTTCAGCTCCCCTGCAAAGGCAAGGCTCGCGCAGTAACACTTCCGGTGCTCAGCAATCTTCTGCCAGTGCACTTCCAACTCCGCCCAGACCCCCTTTTCTTACTACCCCTCCCCCCGCCGCCTCTTTCTCCTCCTTGGCCGTGTCGCTCCTCCCTCCACCCTCTTTTCCTGCTTTCAGGGGAGTAATTCGCAGAAAAGCAGGCACTCAGGGTGTGCAGGAGCGGGAAGTTTTGAAGCCAGACCCAAAGTCCTGGAAGGAGTGGGAGTCAGGCTGCGGGGTGCAGCAGCTGCTCCGGGACTCCGCGGCCGGCCGTAGGCGCCGCGCTGTAGGGAGGACAAAGCCGGGGACCGAATTTGGGGTGAGGGTGAAGGGGAGCATCAGTTCACAGCCCTGGGAACAGAAACAGCGCAGACAGGCCGGCAGAACCCCAAGGATGGTGACTGTGGGCTAGGTCACCTCGGGACCACAGTAGCGTACCTCGATGAACCTTATTCTGCCGGGGAGCTCTGAGAATCACCTTGAGACCCGCTTTAAGGAGGTGGGTAGAGCTACGTTTCCCCAGCCCGAGAGCGCCGAGCCCTGATTGGCCTTCAGCCCGGCCAATCACAGCCTCAGGGCTTGAGTTGGGTGAGGCCGGAGCGCTCCTGGCGCCCGCGGAGGTGGATCCAGAGTACTTCACCTTTCAGGTCCGTGCACCAGCCCCAGCAGGGGAGCAATCTGGAGGGCCCACCTTCTCCGTGCCTCAAAGGCACTTGTTGAAATTCCTGCATCTGGGCTTGGAGACCTGGAAAGTAGCGGATACTGCTGCTCGAAACCCCAGGCTCAATGAGAGATGCCTATCGTGCAGAGTCCTGGAACGCGTGCGGGACAGAGGGCACCCCGGGAGCCTGCAGATAGATACCAAAAGAACGAGCAGGAGACGCCACTGCAGGGTGAGATTTGGGACTGTAATTATGTCCTCCAGGGATTACCCCGATGGGATAGTGAGGAAGGGATACAGATCTCTAGATTCCTCTCTTATTCCATTGTCCACTCCCACCAAGACCTGGTGCTTCCAACTTAGTGCTCTTTCCTCAGAACCCAGAACCTCTACACCTAGGTGGAAGGTGATGACTACGTTTCACATCTTCATCTCCATTGAACAAGCAGTGTCCTTTCTCAGCCGAGTTAAATGTGTCCTCAGTGAGAGGACCTTACCTTTATTCTGGAGGCTCCAGAATATTTCTCCTGATTGAGCCTCTGAGAGTCCCTCTCTCCCTCCCCCCATCTCAACCTCTCCCCCCCCACCCCAAGTCACTTTATCCCCTGTAAAAACTTTCCTGGCACTGTCCCCTAAGGTTCCCACGACACCCAATGTCAGAAGTCTACAGATGTTGGGGGAAAAAACAAGGTGTGAAATATGGGGACCAGAAGTTAGTCTGTGGGAAATTCTTCCACCCATCAGATATGTAAAGTTTTCACTGGAAACTACCAGAAACATATACAATTATAAACAATTGTTTTTATGAGAAACCAGCGACAGAATTATCAAAAATCCCCGTGTGTGGAAGGCATGAATCTACAGGACTGTCGCTCACAGCGAGTATATCTGTGAGTGAAATCACATTTCATACACCCCAACAATCCTAAAGAGGGCCTCCAAATATGTACAAGATCCAGGCTCCATGTAACCTGAATCCATCTATTCTCTGACTATGTGAGCTGTTCTCCCAGCCCTGATCAGGCCACTCTGATAGACTGGGCTCTTGATTTCTACCTGTCCTTGACTAGGGGACAGGAGATGAGGACTAAATCCAGAACATGAGTTTATGAAACCATGTCTGTGACATCAGAAGTAGGCAGCTGATGGTGCTTCTTAGAGAGGAGTAGAGTTACCCTACCAGGTACAGCGTGAGGGGCAACATGACCCTGAGATGGGGCATGGAGGGATATGTGGGGGAGGGGCCCTCTTCTCAGACCAAGAAATCAAGAACATCCCAGATGCCTTAAGCAGGACCAGGGATCTAACCCAGAGAGAATTGTAAAGCATCTTTCCCCCTCTCTGTCATCTTCCTTCCTCCTCCTCATCATCGACATAGTGGCTGACCTACTTTTCCTTGATGTTCTGGAGTTGGGATAATATAGATGAAAAGCATGACCAGAAAGGGAGTGAGAATACCAGCATCTTTAGCTTGACATGTGGTTTTTCCAATGCAGGTAGAAATGGCACACAATATCAGCCCACTGTTCCAGGAGGGCAGGAGTTGGTGACTTGCTGATGTTCTATAGCTGATGGAGGGAGTCTCACCATCAGGCAGAGAGGCTCAGCCTGGTGGACAGACCGTGGTCAAGAAATGCTGACCGAGGAGGCCAGACATGCAAAGGAGTGTCTGTTGCTACTTGGGCCTGAGGAGGTGAGGCAGGAGGCTGGTGGAAACTCAGCCTGGTGGTGAGTCTGAGAAGCTGTCAGGATGGAGGACTGCAGAATCAGCAGTACAGGTTTTCTAGGAGTTTCAGTGCCAGTGCCAGGATTCTACCAGGGATGGCCAGGCCCTGTAGACTGAGCTCTATGTGTCTGGACGGCATTTGGATCTCCCTACTTATTCATAGTGGCTGAGGAATGCTGTAACACAGAACCTGGAGAATGACCAAAGGGGTACCCAGGAACCTGAGAAATGGTCCCTTTATCTCTAAGAGATCCACTCCAAAGACTCTTTTCTTGTGTTTCCCAAAAATCAATTCCCAGACTTGATTAAAAACAAACCACAGAAAAAACTCTAGGTGAACATGTATGTGTATGGGAATGCCCATGTGTAGAAATGCATGTGGGTGTGATTGGGTAGTCAAAAGGGATATCTGCCCTAAGTGCATATGAGGAGCAAATTCGGAGCCAAAGAAACTTGGGATCTTCCCAGCTGGGGTCCAGAGGAGGGAAACCACCACTGCAGGACAGACTTTTAGGACAGCCATTGTCTAATACCAGGGACCTCGCCTCTTTTCCTCCTTTGTATCCAAGCCCTGGGTCTGGCGTTTACGTTCTTTACTACTTCAAGCATGAGATGACTTACTCTTGGACCTCACAACCCCACTTCCACCCTGGTTTCACATGGGTCATTTTCTTTTCATAGGTAGTGAAAGAGGGTAATAACCCTCATCTTCAAGTCAAAAATAGGGTGGGGGAGTTCCAGTTATACAGAAAAGGAAAAATTAGTTCTTTGCTGTGGGTTAAAGTCGCTGAAAATCAAACAGCCTACTGAGCTGAAGGCAGCTTTGGGGTTTGATCATTTGGGCTCCGGGGCAGGCCTTCCAGAATGCCAAGGGCTTCTAGACTTTCTCCCTTCAGGCCACTTTCTTCAGTTTGAGAGGGCTTCCCAGCACAGGACTGAAGGAAATGTCCACTCCTTCATGTTTTTTCTGACTCCTCACAGCTCTTCTCCACTGTATTAGGGGAACACAAGAAGGGGGAAGAACAGCTCAATGGTCTTCCCTTGGAAATCCCCCAGAAGAATTATGAAATATCATACGCCTCATCCCACCCACAGGCTTTGGTTGATCTGAAATTCTCAGCATGAATTTAATAGCCGCAAAGAATATAGTTTACATTTTTTATATAAACACTGGAACAAAATGTTTAATCAAACTGTCACATGTCCAATGGAATCGACATACCACAATGTTTGACAACCACCATTAATTTTTAAAATGCATAAACAATCTCTTCCTTAACAGTTGGAAATTTTGCACTGCTCCCTTTTTCTTTGAATTTTTGTTTTCATTTTACTTTCCTTATAGAATATTTTTTAAATTTCTCAACCCTGGCTTCATCCTGATATAATATTTTTTTGTTCTTAGAAACTAATTTTTTTTTAATTGTTATTTACGTTTTTTACATTGTGTAGTCCCCTTGGGTAACCCACCACCAATTCACCCGTGACCCATCACCATAGCCCTTGTGCTCTTTTCTTCCCTATTTTGAGCCCTTATCCTCCCCCTCCCTTGCTGGGTGTCTCTCTCTTGTTTGGTTTCCCTATATTCCTGTTATAAGTGAGATCATTCAATATTTTTCTCTTTCTTTCTGGCTTATTTCACTGAGCATGATCCCTCCCTTCTAGTTCCATCCAGGTTGCTGCGAATTGCATGTTTATCATTTTTGAAAGCTGAATAGCATTCCATTGTGTATATGTACCACATCTTCTTGATCCAATCATCTATTTTTGGACAGCTGGGTTGTTTCCCAATGTTCTTAGAAACTTATTCCTGACCCATCTATTCTTCTTTGCAACAGAATGTGTTCTTAAAATGAATTTGTTATTTCTTGCCCTAAGTGTTTAAAAAGTCATATGGATTAAGATAATAGCATACACATTTGATCAAAAATATATAAATAATACAGTTTTTAATAAAGTATAAATTTTTTTAAAGTTAAATTTAATTGCAAATGCATGTCTTACTGAGATGGGTAGGGTCTTTATTTCCCCTATATCATGTTGATAAATGTTATTTATGGTTATTTTGAAACTCCTATATTACTTATAGTCCCTTAAAAAAACTTTAATGTGAAAAAAAATCTTGTTCACATAAATAATTATAGGAACAGAAAAAGTATGGGAATGGAAAGAATTTTTTTGTTATAACTTCACCCGATTTTTAAATTTCTTCCTAGTTTATGTCCTAAATCATGCCATGAGCTATTATTAAGTGCTATTTTTAAATAATATCACAGTTCAAGTGTAGAGTCCCTCAATTTTGTTGAAGCAAATAATTAGAAACTACCTACTTTTCATAACTATTTTTACACACACATTAGGTTTTCACTTTCTCAGTTCTCAAAAATATACCAAAAAGACTTTGCAAATTCTTATAAAACAAGTACACCTGTTAAACTTTCACTTATAAGTAACTTGTTTGTGAAACACAAATAAAAGAGAGATCCTTTTAAATCCCTCAAAATTGGAAATTAAAAAATCAATCTGTTCTGAATAAAGGTCTTTTCCCCCATTTTTTTAATGTCATCTGAAAGTGCTTTTGAAAAGTATAACAAAGGGGACACTTTAATATTTTATATGTGTGTCTAATTTCATTTCATTGTATAAAATGCATTTGTCAGATGTAGGACAGTGTGTCACCACCCAAGAGGGAGACATTAATCCAAAATAAGTGAACCTGGATTGCTGAAGTTTAGAGTTTTATATACAAGATTGCATTTGAGAATTCTGTTTGTATCCATACGTAAGGGGATTTCTGCTTTTAAGTACACAATTTAGTCTACTGAGAAAAAATCAACAGCAACACGAAGAGAAGGTCATTAGTAAGGGTGAATTTACAGAAATTCTATTACAGATTGCTAAATGCATTAATTACACTAGAATCCACAAAATATATCCAACTGATGAATCTCAATCTAGTGGTCATATGATAAAATTAAAGGCACAAAGAAGGAAAATACTTGCGTAGAAAAATTAATTTATATGATCCAGAATTATTTGGGAAAGGTTAATGAAAATATTTCTTCTATGAGTCTGAATTAGTTCAAGAAAACATGTGTTAAAGCCCCCCAATATGTGTTTATCTTATTCTTAAATGCAGCATTGATTTGCTAGAAAACCAGTGGAGATGCTTACTTCACTGCCTTGGAATTATGCAAAACCAGCAAGTGAGGCAGAGACAAGACACCATTGAGTGGGACCTTGTTAGTACTTAGTGCTTTGTGCAAGTTAGTATTTCTTTACATAATGATTTTATGTGAATATCCAACTTTTTTTAATTTACTTTGCTACACATAATTCTTTCAAATTCCCTCCATTTTGTTGAAGATGGCTGCATCCGTCCTTTCTTATGGCTATATAATATCCCATGGTATAAATGAAACACACCTTCTTGATCTATTGTTTGTTGAAGGTTTAGGCTACTTCCATGCTCTAGCTCTTGTAATAATGTTGCTGTGACTATTGTAAAATATATGGGTTTTTTTTTTTTTTTGGTGATGGTTTTATATTCTGTGGATATTGCCCAAGAATAAGATTGCCAGATTTTAAGATATTTCCATTTTTAATTTTTTTAAGTAAATCCAGATTGTTTTCCATAATGGTTTCACTAGTTCACATTCCCACTGACAGTGGGAATGTGGTTCCTTTTTCTCCACATCCTCTTTAGCACTTGTGAACTACCTGCCATCCTCACAAAAGTGAAGTGGTATCTCATTGTAATCTGCATCTCTCTTTTTAGGAGTGATGATGAACATTTTTTTGTTTTGTTTTTTGGCCTTTGGATATCACCTCTATGATGAAATGTCTGTTCATATCTGCTGCCCATTTGTTAATTAGCTGTTTTGTTGTTGATTATGTTGTTTGTTTAGATATTAATCCCTTATCAGCTTCATACTGTGTAAATATTTTCTCCAGTTAGTAGGGAAGCTATTTAATCATCTTTCATTTCCTTTTGCTGTGTAGAAGCTTCTTAACTTAAGATAGTCACAACTGTTTATTTTTGGTTTTGGCTCCCTTGCCATAGAGGTTGAGTCTCCAAAAGTATCTTTATTGTTGATATTGTAGAAAGTATCGTCAGTGTTTTCTTCTATGTATTTTGTTGCTGCAGGTTTTGTATCTAAATCTTTAATCCATTTGTAATTTACTTTTGTGTATGGAGTTAGCATGTAACCCAACTTCACTCTTTCATAATTGGTTTTCTAATTTTCCCAGCACCATTTATTAAAGAGAACGTTTTTTTCACCAGTTTTTGGTCATAGATGTTTTACCATAGATTAGGGGCTATATATGTGTGTCCTGTTTCATTATATGGATGAAAAGACATTCTATGTATGTCTGTATGTTGTTATTTTGCTTGGAACTCTTTGGGCCTCTTGGATCACAATTTCTGGTTCATTTCCCAGAATGAGATGATTTTCAGTGATTATTTCTTTAAATAGGTTTTCTATGCTATAGTGCCAGCAAGGCACAGGGCGGGTTCTCTATGGATCTGGGCAGACTTGTAAAAGGGCAGTCCTGGAGCCCTCAGATTCAAGCCAGTTGTCCTCACTCGGCCCCAGCTCTGCCGCTCTCCAGCAATGCACTGTCCATCCTGGGTGCCTGCTTATGCTCCCCCTTACGCATTGCAGTCCAGGTCTTAGAAGCCCTGATGATGGCATGTGCCCAAGTCAACAGGGGGCTCTGCCCTGCAGCCCCTCCTCCATCTTATGGGCGTACTACCCCTTTATTACTTTGAACAAGGTTCACCTAGTGTTTTTCCACTCTTTATGTTGGGCTGATTCTCCTGTTGTATACACTGATAATAATTTTACCTGAGAGGTTTTTGGCTTTGCTTTGCACTATTTTGTTGTACTGAGTCTGGAGGAACAAGTAGGCAGCTCCACTCTGCCGCCATCTTGTCAGACCTCCTTTTCCCTTTAATCACATCACTTTTTTGAAGTGACCTAACACAAGTATTTGATTAAGCATATCAGTTTTTTAAAATAAGTACACATGGATGTTGGAAGTCTAGATTCTTCTTAAAACTTTCCGTGCCTGTGTATAGGGCAGGTGATGCTCAGGCTTTTGCGCCGTAGGCCTGTGGCTATCACCTGAGGCCTTGAATGCTGGAGGGAGGCGCTTGGGATCATGGGCTTGGGGCACGTGTGCCTGATGGTGGACACCCGGAGCATGGTGTGGGTGTGTGTGAGTGGGCACACCTGAGCCTGGAAGCTGAGCATAAAAGGGCAGCAGAGAGCAGCAGATGGAAAGGCTATGAGAGGAAGCGACTACAAGAGAACGCCAGAGAGAGCCCAAAGAAAGAGTAAAGATTCGCAAGGGACTAGGTGGCCTGCCAGCCTCCTGCTCCCCCCCCCCCCCCCCATTCCAACCCCCCTGCCTCCCCTGTGCCTGGTTGCCTCACTACATTTGACATAGAAAGATCATTAAAGCCTGAAAAAAAAAAAACACTGAGGACTCCAGGACTCTCCTTTACCCATCTGCCTGGATCCACAGAGAACCTGCCCTATGCTTGCTGGCAATACACTGTGCATCCCTTGGAAAGTTGTCTGACAGCCCCAGAATTACAAGAACCCCAGTTTGAAGACTGATAATCTTGAGGACTGGTACAAATGCAGAGCTGTGGTAGATAAACCAGAGCAAAGAGTTTCTACTTCCATGCAGGAACTTCTGATTTTTTTTCTCTATGGTGAAACACAGAAGTGTCAATTTCCTAAAATTAGATTAGTTCCACATCTTGAACATTTAGGGAAGTTTTTATCTCCAATTGCCCGGATGTTGGACACATACTGTCTAAGTCACACATACCACAGTGATTCTTCCCTTGATACTAAGTGGAATGTGGAAGCAATCTAAACATTTAGAAACTTTAAGTCTTTGTGAATTATGATAATCTAATGAATGTTATTGCTGTGTCTTTGCATTCTCATAGAAAAACATTAGTTTATTATTAACCAGATTTAAATATTGTAGAATGGCCTCATCAGAGGGCAACATGGTGACTGCTAGAAATGTGAGCTCCCCTCTGCTATTTTTATAATTGCTTACCCCATTAGGCGAGTCGAGTCGTAGTCAACAATGTTAACAGATAGCTGAGAAGAGGAGCACGAGCTCAGGTGCGAGGGGGAGGGGGAAGATCCCGGCCAAGGTTGCAGTCACTTGACTAATTAGAAATTTCATAAATTTACATTAAATTAATATTTTAAAATCTAATCACCAGTGATATTAAGAATTCATCAGAGAAATATGACACCTTAACCTTCACCAGTGGAGTAAATTGAGGATTCCATATCTTTTGCAATATTGAATATTTAAGTGATGTTTCTTAGGTTTCTGGACTCAATTCCAATGTGGGTGTTGAGGGGACCTTCCCCATATCACTGAGCAATTCAGAGATAGTGTCAGATTCCACAGGTTGAGGGCTCAGTCCTACAAGACAACAGACACACACACTTCAAATGCCAGTTGCAAACCCAAGCTTCTGTGTTTCTGACAAACCAACTACAAATCAGAGGTTCCAGTGAATCCCCCCAGTGAACCCCTCCAATTCAGGACACCAATCCCAAGTACAGGGTGCTACCTGTCCATCTGACAGACTGGCTGTAAATCAGCATCCCACCATTTCCACCTCAGACTCAATTAATTTGCTAGAGCAGCTCACAGGACTCAGTTTCCTTACTAAATGTCGAGGCAGGATGACACTGGGAGCACAGGTTCTCTATAGAGTTGCACAGACGGGTCAAAAGGCAAGGAGGAGTTCGGAGCTCTTTGTGACTTTTTATGCTTTTTAATGGTTTCTTGTGGAGAGGCAACCAGGTACAGGGCAGGCAAAGGGGCCGGGGGGCCAGGAGGCTGGCAGGCCTCCCAGCTCCCGGCAAATCTTCACCTTCTCGGGCTCTCTGGCAGCATCTCATAGCCTTTGCTGAGCCCCAAACAGAAGATCCTCTACTTCTCTTCTGTCTCTGCTGCTGCTTCCTCTGCTTATAAGCCCAGTCTCAGGCCCAGGTGTGCCCACTCATGCATGCCCACACCCTACTCCAGGTGCCCGCCATCAGGCATGCGCATAGGCCTGCAGAGGCCCATCATTGAGGGGAGGGTGGAAAAACCTGATAATTCTCATTTACCCTACACTAAATAACCTAGTTGTCATAAAAGGATACAGCCCAGGAACAGCCAGACTGAGATGCCTAGAGCACGGTCTGTAGGGAGGGGTGGGGAATTCCCATGCCCTTTCCCGATGCAGCACTCTCCCCAAGTCTTCACATGTTCACCAACCCCATCCTCTTGGGTTTTTATGGCGGCTTCATTACTTAGGCATGATTGATAAAATCATTGACCATGGCTGATTGAGTCACCCTCTCCTGTCTCTGAAAATTAGACAGCAGGGCTGAAAATGCTACCCCTTTCATCACATTGGCAACCAGCTGCCACCCTCAGTAAGTTTCCAAGAGTCACTTCATGAACACAACAAAAGACACCTTTATCACTCTTGACACTTAGGAAATTCCAAGGCTTTTGGGAACTGTGAGACAGGAACTGTGGACAAAGACCAAATAAATATGAAAAATATATTTCGGTCATCTGAATGACCAAGTGTATATTTGCTATAAATTGCAATATTGCAACCTTGATTTATTTGACTACATTTACATAACCCTGTACATTAATTTTTTTTAAATGATAAATCATTTGCTTCTATAAGGTGAGTGAATGAAATTTAGGACATTCCATTTAATCTAGCATTTCACTTTTAAAAGATGGGAACTGCCAATATATGCAAGTAACCACGATGCATTTTATTAGGAAAATGGACTAACAAACTGGCATATTTATGCAGTGGAAGAGTACGCAGCAGTTTTTAAAAATGGACTATCAAACCATGAAAAGACATGAGAGAATCGTAAATGCAGATGGCTTAGTGGAAGGAGTCACCTGAAAGGCGCATACTGTATGCTTCCAACTACTTGACATTCTGAAAAAGGCAAATCCATGGGGACAATAAAAAGATCAGTGGTTGTCAGGGTTTTACAGGGACAGGGAGGGAGGGATGAATAGATGGAGCACAAGCTATTTTTAGGGCGGTGAAACTCTTCTGTATGATACTGTAATAGTGAATGCATGTCATTTTACCTTTGCCAAAACCCATGAATGTACAGCACTAAGAGTGACCCTAAGTGTAAACTATGGACTCTATTTAATAGTAACATCAATTTTGGCTCATAACATGTAACAAATGTACCACACTAACACGAGATGGTACTAATAGGGGAAACTAGGGAAGGGGATTAAGGGGATAGGTGAACTCTGTACTTTTCCTCAGTTTTCCTGTAAACTTTAAACTGCTTTTTAAAAGTCTGTTTTTCACAAGGGACTATGGTGATGGTACACAGGTGAATTGGTGATGGGAATTTTAAGGGGACAGCACCTGAAAAGAGAAAGCATGCATTGTACAAAAAGGAAGAATGATGTAAAATATATATAAAATAACAATAAAAGTTTGTTTTTAAAACTGAGGGCATAATTTTATTTGGACTGAAATGTTATGGCTGCATTTTTATTTTACACATAGTGAAATCAGAGCAGGGACATATTTTAAACTCAAAATACACAAAGCAAGTTATGAAAGCATTTACCTATTTGTTAAAGGAACTCTACATTTATTGTAATTATTGATAATTTGAGTTGTTTTTTTACCACCTTACTTTGTGCATTTTGTCTCATTTTTCCTATGCTTGTAATTCTCTCAACATATTTTGGACTTGTTGATGCTTTTGTTTGTTATTTCATTGCTTTTCCCTCCATATTTGAAAATTGTATATTCTCTCTCTTTCGTAGTTATTTCTCAAATATTACTGTGCAAAAGTTCCATTAATATTGCAGTTTATCAAGTGAACAATTCAAGAGCCACAAATCATTTTAATTATCATCAATCTCAACCTACAGGCTAATTTTGGCCAGTGCTAAAGTTATTTCCATATTCAGTCTGAAAAAAATTGGACACTGTCATTATTATTTTACACAGTGTTTGATTGTTGCTTTATTTGCCATTTCAGTTTGTATCTATGGCTTCTATTTAAAATCATTTTCCTTCTTTTTGAAGTATTTGTTTTAGGTGGTCCTTTAATAAAGGTCTTTTGGTGGTGAAAAAAAGTGTTTATTTATCCAGATAAGGAATATTAAATAAACTTAGATTAAAATAAAGTTCTCTTGAATTTATTTTACTGAGTAATCCTCTAAGTACTGGTTAAAATTCTTAATACAGAATGTTTTTCAATTTTTTTATGACCACTAATTATTGGTTTACACTCAAGTTAAATATCTTTGATTTTTATTTTATAGCTCAGAAGAGACACTAAGTCCATTAAACCAGAATGACATTATAATGTAAAGAAAATACATTAGACAACAAGGCCACTGTTTAGCTATTCACTGTCTAAGTAACTTCATTATTTTTACATGGGTTTACACTATTTCATTTTATACTGTCAGAGGAGAATATTTACTTATGAACCAAGATTTTATAATAAGTAATTTTTTTTAACTTAGAAGGAAACTTTTCCAAGTAGAAAATCATTAAAACATCCAGTCCTCTGAAGGCTAATTCCTTTGACTTAACCTCATTGTGTGAGTTATAGACTGGAATTTTCCTCTGCAGTCCCTAAAAATAGGTGATGGGGATCCCAAGTTCATAGATCCTGTGCTTTGATTTTATCCCAACCTGGCATTTTTTTTTGTTATATTATGAACATTTAAAGTGTTAGGAATCTTGGTTTACTTTTGTTTTCTTTCCCCTGGGTTTATTTCAGATTCCTGTCAGATTCATAGTAATCTCTTAAAACACATACAAACAGGAGCTCCATTGACTGTGAAAGACACTGGTTTTTATTTTCTAATATCCATCTAATTTAGGGAAGCCTTCCAAAGGAGGCTCCTTTCTTTTAGTATCCATGGTATACCCATTGCAATCCTTGAGAAACTAGATCTAGGCCTTCAAAGTTCCTGCTCTAGAGTCATACACACAGAGCAGTCCCCACCAGTGAGACTGCACAGCAGTGTCAGAGAGGAAAACTTGCTCTCTACCTTTCAAGATTCTTTCAGCTGAGACAGAGTAACAGGAGGAAAAATATTTGATTTCATATATATGGGAACCCTATATACACAAGAGGTTCAAAGTCAGAAAAGTAAAATGAGGTACATATGCCATCCTGAGCTAAGAATGAGATAAGGCTGGTGCTTCAGAGGAGAGGGAGCAAATTCACAGGAGGATAAGAAAAACAGTTGTTTGGTAATTAGATGTTTGTCCTAGCATAGAGATCAATAATTCAGATAAAATTTATCTCTTGTAATAACTGTTGGGGTACAATTTAATAGGATTGAAAACTAGGCCCCCATTCCTGACCCAGCAAGCAGGTTTGGGAGGCTGGAATAAATGAGAGAATGTTAAGGCTGCCTTGGGGACAAGGCCATAAGACCAACCACCACGACCAGAGAAACCAGCCCAGCTCCAGGAATGCAGAAGGAGAGGCCAGAACATGCTTCTGTGTCAAAGGCCAGCACCTCAGACCAGACATCCCAGCAGATAACTGGTGCAAACTGGTGCCCCAAGTTAGAAAAGCCTGCAAAAACAGAGTATAAAAGAGAGCCTCAAACACTCCTCCCTGTGCAGACCTCTCCCAACTCGCCCGCTGCTTCTCTTAGCAGTGTACTTCAGTAAATCCACCTGTTCTGTTCTCCAATCTGTCTCAGAATTCTTTCAATACCACCACAACCTCCCCACGCCATCCTCTCCTCCCCCGCACCCTGATTCTTCTCCCCACTACAGTAGCTCCCGTAATAGGCAAGGTGCCTCCTCCACCTTCCACCAATCTAAATTCTAGGTAGTCAATGGAGGTAAAATTCTGTCCTTGTGTCTTAATTGCCTTCAACTCAAAATAATCCACATGCCAAATGGCATATTTGGGGGAAGCTTGTTCTGAACCCCTTCACTAATCATCGTCTTTCCAGAGCTCTGTCCTTGCATCTAGAAATGAGCAGTTTCTGCACCAAAGCAGCTGGAGTTTGGGGCTCTGGATCCTCTTGATACCTCACTTTGCATCTCCTAGTTAACCCATGTTTTCACATAGGTAGGAGAAAAACTATCTCAATATCAATCAATGGAAGAAGTAGGTTCTTGGGAAAATTGAAAATTACCCAACAGCCTCTTTACAAGGGAAAACATGCATATAATAAAGGGGGAAATGCAGTCACATGGCTCCAATGAGCTTCTCAAGCATCACTCACCTACCTGTTTGTTCTCCAGAGGACAACAGCTGTCCTGTAAATCAGAAACAGTGAGCATAGCTGGAGCAGGCTCTGCACCACTGCTACTTAGCAGTTCACTATCAGCACGGGAAAACTGGCTCTATCTGACTTCAATTCTCAGGAAGCAAGACACATCACTAGGGTCTAAAACTAGGCTAATTGTGGATCACAGAATCGTACGTTTGCTAGGGGTGGTTCACAATTTTGTCTTAAAAATTTCCAGCAGCTATCTCAAAAAGGTTAATAGTGTCTGTTGCATTTTTAAAAATAAAAAATAGCTAATATGATGATAAAACCAGAAATACATTTCTCCTTTAAGTCCCCACAAAAAGAAAACTTGTAATTAAATGAATGACCTCTCAAGGGTATTGTTTTAAGAAACCCAATGGAGAGTTTTACAGGCTTTTTCTTAAGGATTACTCATTACAGGTAAGCATCAGCAGACCAAAGGACAATTTTGTAATAAGAATTCTGCAGAGAGCCACTGCATCACAGAATGGTGTCCTACAATAGAAAAAAAAAAAAATACAAGCCAACCCAGAAAATAAAGTGATTGGTTCTTACTGTTATGAGTCAGGTTAAGAAAAGCCTCCGGGGGAAAGCAACATCGGAATGGAATTTTAATAGCCAAGTAAGCAAAAAAAGGAGACATTCCAGGCAAAGGAAACGGCATAAAGGTAAAGGCAGGAAGTTGTCAATCAGCATGTTTTTTATAAGGCGCTATGATCAAATCAACTTACCGGAAAATAAAGTGAAGTGGGGAGGGGCATGGACATTGACGAGATCAAGACATGCCTCCTCTGCTAGGCTAGAGATTTGACATTTATTATAAAACAAACAAAATCACCAAAGTCCTGAATGAAGACTTTAGAAAGACTAATGGTGAGGCGAGAACATGCTTAAGGTTATCAGGAGGTGGAATGTATACTAAGGACTGAGAAACGAAATGAAAGGGTCAAGGGAGAGGTTAGAATGTAGGGTGAGTCAAGTTTCTGACTCGGGATAAATAACAGGAATTCACTGAAAGGATCTTTTACACATGCATGATTCTATAACACCATGCATTCATTGGTCAATAGAAAATACTGGGTCACTGAACTATAGAGGTATTTGAACTATTAACACAGATTGCACAATATCAAAAAAGTCACATTCATTAATCTTGCTGCAGCTCTCACCAGGAAAGTATTTAAGTATTGCATAGCAGCAGGTACAAGCTTCCCCAAGTTGCAGTTTTCACGTGAAAGTCTTACTTTTTTCACTTTCACTGCCAAATACCCAGTCTGAATAATCAACTTTCTATCACTTGTTTGTTTTTACGAGTGAAAAAATGTGTCCCGTGAAAAAAGTAGTTAGTTCAACTTGCAACTAAAAGTGCTTTTCCTGTAGACAGCAGCGGTATCTCAGCAGGCAGCAGAAGTTCCCCGTGGGTGTTCTCATTTCATTGCATTTCTTAAAATGGACTCAAGAGTTGAGATTTAATACAGATAATCATTTTTACTGCTTCATCAAGGACATTCTCTAGTGAAACTGCTCAAGAATACAATGACTACAGATCACGTCACTCCCGCGGTTTGTGCCAAGGTCCCACAGTGTCACCCGCCGTGGTTTTTGTACCATCGGTACAAATGTCAACCAGTTGTTGTAGGAGAAACTGAGATTTTAAAAACGTTATGAGTCCAAAATGATGATGCAACTTAATTGGAGCCATGTTGATTTTTGAAAATGTTCTCTTGTATAGACATGATTAAATCATTTATTAACAATTATAAAGTCAAAAGAAAGATATCTTTTGACTTTTTTGTATTTGAAATTTTGTCCAGTTTATTTGGAACACAATCCTCCTTTCCATGAGCTAGAGAATTTACTGCTATGTCAGTTTCATCTCTTTCATTATCTTCAGATAAAGGTAACTTAGACAGGGTTGTGACATGTGTCTTCTGGTCTCCCTTTTTAATCCATTCTTAAATATAACAAAATGTATTATAAATATTTTTCTTTTATTTTAGAATAAAATATTAAATTCTAAAATTATACCGTTTCATATAAAATTTTTAAAGTTAAGGAATGTTTTAGAAAAATGTTTTAACATTATTACAAAATAAGTTAAATTCAATTCTTATTGTATCTCTCCAAAGGAGCAGGAAAATGCTTTGGAATTTCAAAATAATGATCTCACCGAAGCAGGTGTACATGTAGAGGGGTGAAGTCTCCCAAACTTAAATATTTTGTAAACAAATGACAAACCAATAAAATTGGGATGGGAAAAATAAGTAAAATAAAATTAATGATTTCTTAAAGGATAATGATATAGCAGAGACTATTGCAGACACAAATGAACAGAGTTGGTTGGAGTATATAGAGCACTAAGAAGAAACTAAGTTAACTTCTCAAAATATACGTATTTATGCCTTAAACTAATATATTCTAGAAAATATAATACACAATCCATTGTTAGAGCAGCGATGTCATCACAGGTCATTGTAGCCTTTGGAGATTGCTACTGCCCTTGGAGTGAATGTTCACAATAATGTTTTGGTGTTGTGAATAATTTTTACCTTGTAGGACCTCTAGAAGGATCTCAGAGATTTCTCTTCCCCAGGCATCCTCTGACCACACTTAAAGAACTATTGGACAACTCAGATAATGATGTTAAGAAAATTTGCTATTTCCAGTGAGGGAAAATATCAGATCCCTCCATCATACCATCAAAAAATAAATTTCAAATGAGTTATAGGTTTCAATGTGAAAAAGTAAAGAAGTTGGAAGAAAGTGAGAGGAATGATTTTATTATCTCAGAGTAGATAACTGTATAATACCATGCATTGGAGGAGAGACATGAAGAAGTGGGGATCTGCAGACATTCTCGGTGGAAATGTTTAATAGTTTCTTTGCTTTTTTCAACTACTTATTTCAGATACCCAGTGTTGAATAAATTTGAAAGTACAAATATCCTACAACCCAACAATTCCACTTCTCTGTCTATACCCCAGAGCCCTGGGGCAGCGCTCATGACTGTGCTCATACAAGTGTGCAAAAGGAGGTTCACTGCAGCCTGTCTATATCCAGTGGTCAGGGGTGTCCATCGGTGGGCAAACAGGTCAATGAAATTATGTCATATTCATATAACATCTTGTACAACAGTTACAATGAACAAATATTACCTCAATAAAAAATAAACTAACTGTACATGTTTCACAAAGATAATTACCAAAGCATAATGAATGGTATTACCCTATCTTTAAACTACCTTTTTCACTGAAGGGGAAAAAGAAAGTGGCACTGATGTTAGGGGTGAACGACACACCTGTATGTAAGGAAGGGGGCCATGGTGCTGCTTTTTCTGTGCAAAATTTAACAAAAATGTAAGAAAATAAATTTTCAAACAAATTTTTTAAAAATTGAAAAAAAGACTTGATGTTACAAGAAAAAATGGAACCACACTAAAAGAACTACTGGTGTTCAGATAAATGTTTTTCTGTTCATAAAAATATTTCATATGGGGCCTCCCCGGTGGCGCAGCGGTTAAGCGCTGCGCTGTGGAGCTGTTGGCACCAGCAACGCGAGTTCGACCCCCAGCCGGGAGAATCCCGCATGGCAAGGCAGACCTCTCCTGCCTCGCCCGCTGCTCCCCTCAGCAGTGTATTTCTGATCTGCCTGTTCTGCTCCCCACTCTGTCTCTGGTGAACCCTCTCGCCGCCCCACGCCTCTGGCCTGTACCCCAGCTTGTATGTATAAATAAAAAATAAATCTTTAAAAACAAAATTTCATATGTATTATAATAACATAAAATGGACTCCAGGTGCTTCATGCTGCCAATTATAAGATATTTATACTGGGTACTTTTGCTCAGTTTTCTGACAAAATTTCTCATTCTCATAATCCATGCATAGATCATAGACTGTTTTAATTAATTCTGTTCAGTTCTAACAAAAAAAATTATTAAGTATATCCAGTTCTTTGGGCAATAACAATTGATATCAGTGTTTTTTAAATCTATTACCTTACCAATCTCTTTACAATTTTTAATTGTCAAATATTTTTAAATATAAAAACTCATCATGCCCAAACTCCCAGCATTATTAAATTTTAATAATTTACCCTATGTTTTCAAATATATTTTTTAAAGATTTATTTATTTATACATACAAGCTGGGGTACAGGCCAGAGGCGTGGGGCGGTGAGAGAGTTCACCAGAGACAGAGTGGGGAGCAGAACAGGCAGATCAGAAATACACTGCTGAGGGGAGCAGCGGGTGAAACAGTAGAGGTCTACTGTACCATGTGGGAATCAAACTAGCATCACCACTGCCAACAGCTCCACTGCACAGCACTTAACCACTAAGCCACCAGGGAGGCCCCGTTTTCAAATCTTTTTAAAAAGAAATCAGTGACTATAATACTACTGACACCCATGAGCCCTTTCATTTCCTTTTCTCCTTCCCCAGATGTAACTGCCCGGGGTTTTATCAATATTATTATTACTGTGCATATCTTTGATACTTTTACTAAACATTTGTAAATCCTAAAACAATCTAAAGGATTATTTTATAGAATTAAGTTTTATAAGATGTTATATACATATATTCTTCTACAACTTTTTGCTCATTCAACATATTTTTTAGTTTTGTTCATTGTTGATAAATGTAGCTCTGGTTCATAAAGTGCTGTACTGTGTACAAGTATAGAATTACACCCCAATACATTAATCCATTCCAATACTGACAGATTAAAGACTGTTTCTGGGTTGGGATTTGGTTTTGGATGCTTATTTGACTTGCTTTTGCTTGACTTTATTGGTTTTTGTTACAGTGAACATTTAGGTACATGTTCATCTGTGCATATTTGTGAGGGTTTATTAGGTCAATTTTTGTTATAAATTTGTCTCAAGTTTTAAGAATAATTTTAAAGCTAGTATTATCAACAGCAAGAAACATTTATCTGAACTCCAGCAGTTCTTTTAGTGTTATTCCATTTTTCTCTTGTAACATCAAGTAAAAATTAGTCTTTTTAATTAAAAAAAATATTTTTTTTATTTATTTTCTTACATTGTTGTTAATTTTTGGACAGTATTTGATTTCTCTCCTCAGGTGTAGTCCCCATAGTTTCCCACCACCAGAGTACCCATAATCCATCACCATAGTCCCTTGGCTCTTCCCTCCCCTGTTTTTACCCCTCTCCTACCTCTCCCTTTCCCCTACTGTATGCCTCAGATCAGTCAGTTTGTGAGTTTTGCCTTTTTCCTGACCCTTTGTTTGTTTTCTCTATATTCCATGTGTAAGTGAAGCCATCTGATATTTTTATTTTTCTTTCTGATTTATTTCACTTCGCATGATCCCTTACAGTCCATCCATGTTGACTGGCATGAATTTATTTTTTTTTTCTGATTGCTGAATAGTATTCCATTGTGTATATATACTACATCTTCTTCATCCAGTCATCTGTTTAGGGGCATTTAGGTTGCACACTGGTGAGAATGGCCATATTTAAAAAAAGAGAGAGAAGAAAAGAAGGAAACAACAAATGCTGGCAAGGACATGGTGGAAAAGGCACTCTTTTACACTGCTGGTAGGAATGCAAACTGGTCCAGCCACTATGGAAAGCGGTGTGGAGGTTCCTTAAAACAGTAAAAATGGATCTACCATATGACCCAGTGATTCCACTCCTAGGAATATACCCAAAGAACACAAAAACACTAATCTGAAAGGAAACCTGCACTCCTAGGCTTATTGCAGCAATATTCACAACAGCCAAGATATGTAAAAATCAGTCTTTCACCCCATTTACTTCGACTGTATGTCTATTCATCACTACACCTAGGCATAGGAAGATGTCTAGAATAATAGTAGTCATCTTTTAAAAAGATAGTAATGTTTTTCTTCTTTTTATGGCAGATTTTTATTTTTATTGAAGTTATAGGTGAATATACCTATATATTTTACTCATCTTTTGGGAACACAGCAAACTCCTCACCATTTCCTCATTGACACCAGCAATGAGTTCTATGTCATTTCATTGATTCTGTTTGTTTCTATTTCTCTAAATAAAAAAACATGCATTGTTAATACTTGATGTTTTAGAATTTTAGCCTTCTATAACTTTCCACCAAGTGAGCATCTTTTACTCCCAGCTCCCACCACACATATAGACTCTTCCTTCTCCCTATCATCCTACCAGTTACATGCTTATTATATGTAAATAAATAATCTATGCTTACATTATTATAATTAGTCAAACACTATATGTAACTGGACTACATGGTGGATTATTTCTCTTTTGCTGATAACTTTATTTTTTCAACATTTATTGCCTTGCTTTTATTTGCTAAATTTTCTATACATTTATAATGGATTCAACTAGATAACAGTAGTAATAATAATAATAATAGTTGTTTCTGAGTGGAGAAATTCAAGGTGACTATACCCTTTTCATACTTGTCCTATATTGCTTGATTTTTTTGGCAATAAGTAAATAACACTTTACAATCATTTCAAAAACTGAATCCATAAGTTTGAATTTAAATGGTGACTAGGCAGAGCTCTGAAGTGGTAGAAAGAAATACGGAGTTGAAAATTCAAGAGGACAGAGAAAAGGTAAGCATTTTCAGCTATTTCCAAACAGCTATTCCAAAATGCTTTTGCCAAGCATCTCCCAAAATTCCAGAACAGAAAGGAAAATAATCTTAGGAACTCTCAGTAACTGCTCCAGAAGGAAGGTATGAGAATAATTTCTGGATTAACAGAGAGGTCCTTGTCATCTGCAATAACTCCTTGAAAGGATAATCACACAGCATTTGTTATACAGTAAAACAACTGTCCTCTAAATCTCTAAACAGTCATGTGACCTTGCACAAGGCTTTTCTAGTTTCACTAAACCTCAATATTTTCCTTATCATGATAGGAGGGTATGACACTACATCTGAGGTGTCTCCCAGATATAAATTTGTATTAAACTATTCAACTCAGACATCCCCACTGATTTGTTTAGAGGATAATTTTGCCCACTCATTTATTCAACTGGTTTTACCTTTATTAAATGGTTTGTCATATAGTTCCATTGAAAACCGAGATTTCAAATATATTTCAGTCATTCATAAGACATTCTTGAATTTCCACCATGAGCCTCATAGTGTCCAAGGAGCCCAAGACACAAGTGAGAACAAGTCAGATCAGTTTCTTTCCCACAAAGCTTATGATTGAATTAATCTTATTTAAAATATGACTCAAAGCTTTCAGGAACACAGCCAATCCATAAAGCGATAAAGAGAAATGTTCCCAATATCAAGAGTCACTGACAAATGGAAATAAATGAATGTATAAATAACTAAGTTTTAAAACTTTTTTTTAAGTAGGCAGAAAACAAGCTCGCCCTCTAAGAGCTTAAAATAAGATCACTGGCGAGCTGTAGCCTATAGGTGTCAGCAGCGGCCAGACCTGGGCAGGAAAGGGTTGCCAGAAGGAAGTAGTGTTTGAATTTCTGTTTCCTTATTACTCATTTTTGTCTTGTGCTCTCTGTCTCCTTTAATAGCCTCTAGCGTGTACCTAAAGCAAATGTTTCCTATTATTTGATCTACTTATTGAATATATCCTGTTTTCTGGATTTTATTCAATTTATTTACCAATTCTGCTAGTCTAGGTTTGCTCTTCCTTCTCTCTACCCTATGGTACTTTTTGCTGCAGCATAAAACTTAGTGTTCAATTATATACAGTCGCAAATTGTTTTCTAAAGTGCTGGTTTTCCAAGCGGAGTGTGCACGCAGCAGCGAATGCACAAAAGGTCCTTTAAGGTATGGGGAGGAATGTAAGATTTCTACTTAGACTTACTTGGCAACTGCTAAGCCTTCCATTTGTGTGTGTTATAGTGTGTATAATCATAATCAATCATGCTACTAGTACATGTGGATTATTTGTGATCAATTTACAAATGTGTACATAAGTGCACAAACCCTTTTTACTGAGAGGGCTTAGTCATTCTTACCAGAGACTAGGGAGCTGATCAACAACAGAAGTCTGTTTCTAACAGTTCTGAGCTGAGCAGCCCAAAACCAAGGTGTCTGCAGGTCTCATTCCCGTGAAAACCCTCTCCCTGAGTCAGCACTGACACTAAGTCCTGAAGTAGGGTGGGGTGAGGGACTTCGGTGGGGTGTCTTTTTTAAACACTAATTCCAGACCTCCCTGGTGGCGCAGTGGTTAAGCGGCAACACCTAGTTTGACGCGGGAGATTCCCACATGGCACAGCAGACCTTTCCTACCTCCCCGGCTATTCCCCTCAGCAGTGTATTTCTGATCTGCCTGTTCTGCTCCCCTCTCTGTCTCTGGTGAACCTTCTCGCCGCCCCACGCCTCTGGCCTGAATCCCAGCTTGTATGCATAAATAAATAAACCTTTAAAAAACAAACAAACACTAATCCCGTTCATGAGGACTCCATTCTCATGACCTAACCTGTCCCCTCAGTAAAGCCCCAACTTCTGAACCATCACAGCAGGCAGGATAGTTCCAATTATGAATCTGGCAGGGAAGGACCATGGCAAGGGCCGTATGCTTTTTTATTTTTAAGTTTGACCACCACAGTTCAAATGTGTATTTAGTCTTATCTGCATAATTGGAGCATATGCTTCCAGAGAATAATGGTGTCTTGCTTTTTGAATTCTATCCAAAGTACCTTGTCTGTATAAATGCTAAGAAATAATTACTGAACTTCACTGGCATACCACTCATTTCTTCAGACCATCAATCAATCTAGTAGCTGCTTTTTGAACATGCTTTGGAAATATTTTCATTAAAGCTAAAGATGTTTACAAGTTTTTATTTTTTAATATTTTAAAATAAAGTTTCATTGATTTGCCATTGATTTACAGTACGATATGTTTCTGGAGCCCAGCTTCACACCTCATTATGTGTGTATGCCTCATCACACCCACATATTGGAAATTGTTTATTTGAAATTAAACTTAAAAGAGAAAACAAAGATGTTTTCATTTGCTGCAGCAGAATGTACCCTTAATGACAAATAAGCTTCAACAGTAAATGTAGAAGTGTCAGATAAAAAGCCTCCCCAGCATCCTCTAGCCAAAGAAATGTCCAACTGCTTCTAGTTAAGTCACATTTGGTATAAATTTTCATTGATCACAATAACTCATAGTCAACCTAACCAGCTAACCCATGCTTTTTAAACCCTAGTGTACATAAGAATTACTGAGAAGTAGACTTAAATGCAAAGCCTCAGGCTTCAGCCCCAGGAATTCCAATTCAACAGGTCTGGAGGGATCCAGAAATCTGCATTTTCATCAAGTTCCTAAGGAGCTTCTAGTGCTGGTTATCTGTGACACAGCTTTGAGGTAAATGTCTTAGACAAGCACAATCTATTTGCCACCAGCCATAAGAAATTGATCAAGGAAACATCTAAAAGCCCATCTTTCAGACCATTATGGTAATCATCCTTTGTAGCCAACTGTGATCAGAAGTGTGGAACATGAGTCAATGTTCTTTCTTTGAATGTTATCACATTCCTAAAATGGCCCAGACCCCTCGGAACTATGATCCTGATTTATCCCCCCCAGCCCCCCCACCCCCGAGTGCCAGAGGAGCACTTAATACCTACTGGCTATACTGTTGCTCAGTCCAGAGCCTCTGGCCTCCTAATCTACTGAGGAGCCCAACTGTTTCTCCTTTACCCACAGGGGGTCACTGTCTGGCCCTCCCGTCTTCCCCATCAAATGTGGACATGAGGAATCTTGGAGCCCCAGTATGAAAACAGGGGAGACTTGATTCTCCTAAGACCTTTAATAAAACATGCTTTTAAAGGCTCCCAAGAATGCCCTTTCCCTGTATTTCCTCTTTAAGGGAATTAAATCACTATCTGCTCAACTGTCCAAACCAGAAAATTGAGTCTGGTCATTTTTCAAGTCCTATCAGATCACTTGCTTTGAGTCATTTCATTGATTTTATCTCCTTTGCTTTGAAGTAGGGCCATACACAAACTGAGTATAGTAGGTTTAAAACTGGAGAAATAGATTTTGAATGCATCTTTCATAGTTAAATAAAAATTCATGATACGTTAGAGTAACAATAAAGAAGAAAAAATATCAAGTTAAAAAATGTCCATGAAAGCTTTTTGAAAAATGCAAAGCACATTTGTGCATTACACTAATGTGATGCTTTATTACTAAACATGACTTCATTTTTGGACTAATTCTGTCCAGAGAAATTTGAGTGCTGTGATAAAAATTTTAAGACTTCAGTCAAAAAATACTATATGGGGCCTCCCCGGTGGCGCAGCGGTTAAGCGCTGTGCTGTGGAGCTGTCGGCAGCGGCGACGCGAGTTCGACGCCCGGCCAGGGAGAATCCCACATGGCGCGGCAGACCTCTCCTGCCTTGCCCGCTGCTCCCCTCAGCAGTGTATTTCCATCTATCTGCCTGTTCTGCTCCCCACTCTGTCTCTGGTGAACCCTCTCGCCGCCCCACACCTCTGGACTGTACCCCAGCTTGTATGCATAAATAAATAAATCTTTAAAAAAAAAATACTATATGATTTTCTAGTGTATTCAATTAATTAAATCAATTATTGTTTAATAAAAATAAAATTTCAGCATTGAGGAGAAAGTTATTTTATAAGGAGAAAAACCCTGTAATGCCTACTCTGCACAACCCAGCTGTCTTGGGTTCAGGTGAACACAAACACTCAAAAACAGTAACAAAGAGTGGACTAGACCCTATGGCCTGGCTTACTTTTCCTTGTAGGCAGCTCTCGGACTTGAAGCATAGCTTATCAGCCTGACAGCATTAAACACATCTTCATCAGGAGACTGACTAGCATTGCTTCTCAGTCCTGTCATGTCATGGAAAGATCTTGGTCATATTTCCAGGGGCAGATGAGAGGAAAAGAAAGGAAAACCTCACCATGACAGGAACCCCATCTTATAATTATGAGTGTGAATCCCCAGCGAAGGGGCACATTCCATTTCAAGAAACACATACCTGGAATCCAAGGTCTGCATTTCTCAACAGGTTTTTATATATTCTTGTCACACAGGTCCACAAATGACAAGCCTTTTCAGACTTCCCCATACACTGCAGTTCACCAAAGGGATCATTTATACAACTTAAATATTACTTTGTAATACAACTGACATTCCACATTTATCTAATCCCCTACATTCCAGAGAAACAGTAAGGAAAAGGTAAGAGCTCATCTTCCCATGCAAAAAAAAAAAAAAACTGGTTTAAACTACTGTTAACCCCAGGGCTCACAGACAAAGCTGCTTTTTCCCATCCAGATTCTGTACAACTGAAGGCACTTCCTGGTAGCTGCCTGAGCGAGGCAGGGATGAGAAATTGGGGTGGGTGCCATTATGAGAACAGTCCTCTATCATTTTTAGCCTCCAGATCTAAAGAATTTAATTCAAGGCCTCCCTGGTGGCCTAGGGGTTAAGTCTCAGTGCTAACATGCTATCACCTCTATGGCCTAAATTTGACCCCCAGCCAGGGAGCTGACCCACATAAGGTGCAGCAGACCTCTACTGTCTTGCCCACTGCTCCCCTCAGCAGTGTATTTCAGTAGATCTGCCTGTTCTGTTCCCCACTCTGTTTATGATGAATCCTCTCACCCCTTGCACCTCTGGCCTACACCCCAATTCTTCCATGCCTAAATAAATAAATCTTTTAAAATATATATATGTGTGTGTGTATACATACATGTGTGTGTGTGTGTGTGTGTGTGTGTGTAATTCAACAACTACTTGCTGCCTACCTGATGCCGAACATTACCACACATTGATAGAAAGGTTCCTCTGCCAGGAGAGAGGTGGGACAGGGAGAAGAAGATCCCCTGGAAACGCTGCTTGCTGCAAACTTCCCTTTGGATGAATTCCCATGCCAGGATGGCCTAAAGAGCTAATCTGAAAGAATACATAGGTCATACCTCTAAATTAGAGACAAAGAAAACACAGCTTAATACATATTAAAGACCCTGAGGTCAGCACCACCCATCAAGGAATGCAGCCTTCCCCAACGCTAGGCTAGCCAGCCGAAGAAAGGACTTTCTGGAAAGGACTCCCTGAAAGCATACTTCCTGGTCTCTTTGAAATAAAACACAGAGGTAAGTGCACCAAGTAAGGGCTCAAAGACAGTGTGTGCAGTAAGTGCTCAGCTCTCTCCTACTCACTGAGACACACACCCCAACCTCATGAGTCTTTTTCCTTTCTCTCCTATCTGTGGAACACAGGTGGATGAGAATTCCCACCTACCAGTCCACTTGGCACCAGGAAAAGAGACCTTTGAAACAAGCATGTGTGAGCACAAATCCTGGTCCAAGTGTGACAGTGGCAGCAGGAAACCTCTGAATGCAAGCTGCTAGGTGTCACCTGTCACTCTGACTGCTGAGAAGCAAAATGTCGCTGCCAGTTCCAGCGAGATGGCAGACAGGTAGGTTCAGGCTCCTGGCTCCCTCACACAAGATTAGTTTTTATAAGTTACTTTTTATAAGGTTACGGAAGGAAAGGGAAGCAAGGATTTGGAGAACTAGCAGCAATGAAAGCAGCTCAGCAGGAGACAGACTGTGCACTGGGGTAGAGAAGGCTGCATCCTGGGATGGAAACAAGTGAGAAGACAGACTACAGAAAGACCCTTGCAAATTTTACTCTAAAAAAAAAGTAGAAATTAAGGTTTGAAATAAAAATGCATTGCCAAAAAAAAAGATTTTATATAATTAAAAGGAAACAATGGAGCAAGAAAATACAGTAATAATAAATACATACAGACTCAATAATACAGCTTTACAGCTTATAAGGCAATAGCTGAAAGAACTACAAGCAGAAGTTGATATTTTTTAATTGCAGCTGGTAATTTTAATAAACTTCTCTTTTTTTAAATTTTATTTATTTATGCGTACAAGGTGGGGTACGGGCAGAGGCGTGGGGTGGCGAGAGGGTTCACCAGAGACAGAGTGGGGAGCAGAACAGACAGATCAACTGAAATACACTGCTGGGGGGAACAGCGGGCGAGGCAGGAGAGGTCTGCCGCGCCATGTGGGAATCTCCCTGGCCGGGCGTTGAACTCGCATCGCCGGTGCCAACAGCTCCACAGCGCAGCGCTTAACCACTGCGCCACCAGGGAGGCCCAATTTTAATAAACTTCTCTTTAAAAAACTGGTAAATAGAAAAATAGAGATATTGAAGAGTAAAACAATAAAATTACTTACGCTCAAGTTTACTAAGCAAGCTTCAATAAATATGAAGTTGAAGAAATATTCCTGATTAAAAATGACTAGAGAAACAAGACAATTTACTGAAATGCATGATTCTGGATTGCAGGACAGGACATGGGTGGGGGGGAGCGGTTAGAACTACAATGACCCTTTTTGAGAAAAGCAATGAATTTTGATTATGTACTGTGGGTTAGATAATAATATTGTATCAGTTACATTTCTGAATATTATCATTCTCCTGTATTTATATAAAAAATGCCTTTGTTCTTAAGAAACCACTGAGGGCCTCCCTGCTGGCGGAAGGGGCTAAATCGCAGCACTATGAAGCTATATGCAGCCACTGCAGCATGAGTTTGAGTTCAATCTGGCCAGGGAGCTTCCCACATGGCGCAGCTGACCTCTCCTGTCTTGCCACTGCTGCCTCTGCAGTGCATTTCAGTAGACCTGCCTGTTCTGCTCCCAGATCTATCTCTGGTGAATCCTCACCCCTTGCACCTCTGTCCTACACCCCAGCTCTTGTACGCATAAATAAATAAATCTTTAAGAAAAAGAAACCATTGAAATATTTAGCAATAAAGCGGCATGGTGTCTGCAATTTACTCCAAGATGATTAGGAAAAAACATTAAAGATAGAAACAGAAAAAGCAAACACAGCAAAATGTTAGGTATGGTTGAACCTAGATGAAGTGTTATAGGAATTTCTGTATCATTCTTATAACTCTTCCGTAAGTTTGAAATTACTACAAAATAAAAGTTTAACATTCTCATAAATAATATATGAGTTAAAATAAGAATTATAAAGAATATAAAGAAAAATGAGAACTGAATAGAAATTAAAACACTACTTATCAAAATTTGCTAGCTATAATCAAAACAGAATTTAGAGGGGATTTTTTTTACCTGTAAATACACTTCTCAGGAAGCTAAAAAAAATATGTAAAAAATGAACTAAGCATTCAATTCAAAAGTTAGGTAAAGAGGAACAAAACAAACTCAAAGAAAGAAGGAAGGAAATTATAAACATAAGGGCAGAGGTCAAGCAAATCAGTAAAACAATTAGTGAAAACAAAAGTTGGTTTGTTCCAGAAATGAAGAACAAAATCTGCAGAACTCTTTGTGTGGAGAAATTTTTACTACAAAAATAATAAGAAAATACAAGAAAACTGAGTTTTGTGTTCAAGTAAATATAACCTCCAAGTAAAATAGTAACTATACAAAACCAACAGAAATATGTAACTACAAGATGATCATAGAGGGTATATCCCAGAATGCAAAGATGTTGCACATCAAAAAAAAATTCTCAGTACAACTCACGATGTTAGGAGATTAGGAGAAAAAATACATACAATAAAATAAATCAATACTAAAAACTTTTAAAAATTAAATATCAATTTATGAATTTCTATTTTTTTAAAGATTTATTTATTTATGCATACAAGCTGGGGTACAGGCCAGAAGCATGGGGCGGTGAGAGGATTCACCAGAGACAGAGTGGGGAGCAGAACAGGCAGATCGACTGAAGTACACTGCCAAGGGGAGCAGCAGGCGAGACAGGAGAGGTCTGCTGCCATGTGGGAATCTCCCTGGCTGGGTATTGAACTCATACTGCAGTGGCTCTGGATAGCTTCACAATGCTGCGCTCAACCCATTGAGCCACCAGGGAGACCCTATGAATTTCTATTTTAAAAAACTCTTAGAAAACTAGAAATAAAGGGAAACCCCTTAGTAAAGATTGTATGCAAAACCTATTGCAAAGACTTCTGCTTCTGGGAAGACAAAATAGACATATTTTTCATAATTAATCCCCTTTGCCAAGTATGACTATAAACCTTATCTATAAAACAAGCAGAGATAAGAAGGCAAATCATCTGTGAGGGACACCAGGATGGACTGACACATGGTGAGCTCGCTGGGTTGGTTTTATGTTTTATTGGTTGGTTTGTTTTTTGCCTCATATCTCAAACTTGGAGATGAAGAAACTCACAATTTGGAAAGGCTAACCTGGAAAGACACAACAAATAAACAAAAGCCCCAACTAGCCAAAAGACTAGGATAAGGCAGCCCATCAAGACAGAAAACTTTGAGAAAATCACTGCTCTATTCCAGGCAAACATTACAGAAATAACTGGGGCCCCATTCCTACTCACACTAAAAACACCAAATGGAATGTCAAGACTTCTACCTTCTTGAGACTGCAACAAGGCACCCCAATATCTCCCTGCAGTGGTGTTCAAAGTCAATTAGGACAAAGTCAAAAAGAACTTCATTTCTGTAGACAGGTAATGAGGCTCCCTCCACAAAGGTCAGTGGAGACAGGGGGTGGGGGAGAACTGCCTCACCTGCCCAGCAGTGATGAGAATGGCTAAAGGAAGCTCTCTGAACAGAGTAAGAATGACAACTAGGACTCTTGGAACATCAAGAAAGAAGAAAGGATAGCGTAAGCACAACATATGGGTAAATGCAAATTTTTTTCTCCTCTTAATTTTTTAAATATTTGGTGGCTGAAGCAAAAACTATTCAAAACTGTCAGATATGGTCCTAAATATATGTGAAGGAAGTATTTAAGACAATTATATAAGGGGAGGAAAAGGGACATAAAGAGAGAAGGTTTGTTTACTGCACTCACACTGGCAAAATGATGCCAGGAGACCGATAGTTACATATGTATAATGTAATACATATATATGTATTATATATGTATAATGTAATACATACATACCTCAAAGAACATTGTTTCACTCAGTGTCATTTTGTTACAGTGCTGATGAGGGAAAACACTCAAGCCCATGTCTCATGAAACCATATTATTAAAAACTACAATTATTTAAAATTGTTTTGCTCAAAGTTATAGTTTCCTAAAACTGATCAAGGATGCTAATTTACTGCACCTAGAACTAGCTATACAAAGAGATATGCTCAAAAACACTATCAATAAATAAAAATGGAATAATAAAAATTGTTCAAGTAAGCTATAGGAAGGCAGAAAAAATAGAGAAATAACAAAAATTCAATGGCAGAATTAAGCTCTATTATATTATTTTGAACTGAGTTGTGTTCCCACAAAATTCATATATTAAAGCCTTAACCTCTAATGTGTTTGGAGATAGGGCCTTAATGAAACTAGCTAAGGTTAAATGAAATCATGAGAGTAGGGTCCTAATAAGATTAGTGTACTCATGAAGAGAAGAATAGAAACCAAAATGTCTTTGTCTCTTTCTCTCTCCTTCCCTCCCTCCCTCGCTTGCTGTCTCTCTCTCTCTCTCTTTCTCTCTCTCTTCTCTCTCTCTCTCTCTCTCTCTCTCTCTCTCTCACACACACACACACACACACACACACACACACACACACACACACTTCCATGGGAGAACAGAACAAGAAGGCAACTGTATATAACCCAGGAAGAGAACTGTCTTGAGAACCCAGTCATACTGGCACGCTAATCATCGCAGATTCCCGGCCTTCTGAACGTCCAGGAAATAAATTTCTCTTGTGTAAGCCACCATCTATGATATTTTGCTATGGCAGCCCAAGTAGACTAACACACATAGCAATAATTGCATTCAATGTAAATGAGGAGGAAGAGGGGAGATTCAGCAGCTCAACCTAAGATGTATTACAAACTTACAAACAAAATATGAAACTTTTTTAAAAAAATAGGAGAAAACCTTTAAAATCCAGAGCTAGGCAAATAATTCTTAGAGTTGATACTAAAATTATGACCCATAAAAAGAAAAATTGGTAAATTAGACCTCATCAAAATTAAAAACTTTTCTTCTGTGAAAGACTATGAAGATGAAGCAAGCTAAAAATAAAAAACTCAGTAGTTAAAAAAACTAGAAAAATGGGGAAAAGAAATGAGACATTTCATGGGGTGGGATATACAGATGGCATATGAGCACATGAAAAGATGTTCAATAATAACCATTAAGAAAAAACAAATTACAACAATGGGCTATCACCATGCACTTATTAGAATAGCTAAAATTAAAAATAGTGGCAATACCAAACGCTGGCAAAGATGCTAAAAAGCTGGGTTCCCCATACATTGCTTGTGCAACTATTCTGGAAAAGTTTGGCAGTTTTTAAAAAGCTAAACATATAACTACCATAGAATTCAGCAATTATACTACTAGGAATTCATTTCAGAGAAATGAAGACTTATGTTTACATAAAAACCTGTATATAATTATTAATAGCAGCTTTATTTCATGTTAGCTAAAAATTGGAAACAGCTCAGATGTCCTTCAACCAACTGGGCTCTATCCAGATCATGGGATAGGACTCAGCAATCATCAAGTATTGATACAGGCGACAACCTTGTGTGACCTCCAGCAAAAGGTGCTGAAAAAACAACAACCGCAAAAGGTTATATACTGGATGTTTCCATTTATGAAATATTTTTGAAATGACAAAATTTAAGAAATGGAGAAAAGATTAGCAACTGCCAGAAGTTAAGCGGGGCTTGGGGCCACAGGGAAGTAGGTGTGGCTACTCAGGGGTCCTTGTGGGGGAAGAAATGTTTTCCACCTTTTGACTCTATCAGTGTGTCCTGGTTGAGATTTTGTACCATCGTTTTGCAAGATGCTACCATTAAGGGAAACTGGATAAAGGGTACACAGGCTCTGTTTGCATTATTTCTTACAATCACGTGTGAATCTACAGTTATCTAAATTAAAAAATTTAATTAAAAAAATCTGCATGAGGGCCTCCCTGGTGGCCTAGGGGTTAAGTCTCAGCATCACCACCCACATGGCCTTAGTTTGATCACCCCCAACCCACTTCCATACCCCCACCCCCATCTCCACTCCTACCTGACCCCACCCCCAACCCCTAGCCCCCCCAGGGAGCTGGCCCACAAATGGCACAGCAGACCGCTCCTGTGTCATCCACTGCTCCCCTCAGCAGTGTATTTCAGTAGGTCTGCCTTTTCTGTTCCCCTCTCTGTCTCTGGTGAATCTTCTCACCCCCCAGCACCTCTGGCCTACACCCCAGTTCTTCTACACAAAAAAATAAATAAATAAAATATTTAAAAATAAATAAAATAAAAACCCTGCAATGAATGTCCTTAATGGAGAATAATTAGGTTATTTCCTTTACCATTGATGTCTTGTCACTGGAGCTGCTGGCCAATGCTAGAAAAAGGAAAAGTACTTAGGAGCTGTAAGAGCCAGAAGGGAAAAGAAAAAAAATCTCAGTGTTTGCTGATGATATTTTTCTCTACCTGCAAAAAGAGAGAAAAAAAAAATCAAAAACAAACTATTAAAACAAGTAATAGAATCTGGATAGTTTACTCCATATATGATCAACCTACAAATTTTGGTAAGGAGTTACTATCCAAAATACATAAAGAACTCCTACAGCTCAACAACAACAACAAATAAAACCACACATAAAAATATTTTTTAAATGGGCAAAGACATTGAATAGGCATTTCTCAAAAGTTGTTATACAAATGTCAACACATATACAAAAGATATTCAACATCACTAGTCATTAGAAAAATGCAAATCAAAACCACAATGAAATATCACTATTAGGATCACTACTATTGAAAAAAAAAAAAAAGCCAGGACTTGAGCAAACATTTGCATACCCATGTTCATATCAGCACTATTTGCAATAGCCAAGAAGTGGAAGCAACATAAATGCCCATGAATGGATGGATGGATAAGCAAACTGTTATATGCATATAATGGAATATTATGCCATCTTAAAAAGGGAAAGAAACCCTGTCATATGCTACAACATGGATGAACTTCAAGGACACAATGCTAAGGACATTAGCATACTGGACAAATACTGTGTGACAAATACTGTATGACTCCTCTTACATGAGGTCTCTGAAGTAGTCTGTTCATAGAAACAGAAAGTAGTGTGGAGGTTACTAGGGACAGGGTGAAAGGGAAACAGTGAGCTATGGTTTCACAGGTACAGAGGTTCAGCTTTGCAAAATGAAAAAGTTTCAGGGATTCGTTGCACATGTTTAAGTGTACTTAGCACTGCTGAAAAACACCTACAAGTGGCTAAGGTCGTATATTTTGTGTTCTATGTTTTTATCCCGGTTTTTGAAAAATGATTGTATTTCTCTATGCTAGTAACAACTGACTTGAAAATAAAATTATAAGATCCTAACCACAATCACTGCAATAGTTATACAATGTCTAAGAATAGCTGATATAGTAATCACCATGAAAAAGTGAATTTGAAAAACATAATAAAGAAGAAGACATTTGAATTAAAAGGGGAATGCCTTCTTTTTTGCATGGAATGACTTGATATTAAAAAGAAATCAATAATCCCGGGCCTCCCTGGTGGCGCAGCGGTTAAGCACTGCGCTGTGGAGCTGTCAGCAGCAGCGATGCGAGTTCGACACCCAGCCAGGGAGAATCTCACATGGTGCGGCAGACCTCTCCTGCCTCGCCCGCGGCTCCCCTCAGCAGTGTATTTCTGATCTGCCTGTTCTGCTCCCCCCTCTGTCTCGGGTGAAGCCTCTCACCACTCCACACCTCTGGCCTGTACCCTAGCTGTATGTATAAATAAATAAATCTTTAAAAAAAAAAGAAATCAAAAATCCCCAGACTTGATATTAAAAAGAAATCAATAATCTCCAAATTGCTCTATAAATTCAGTCTAACCTCAATAAAAACCCAAGTTTAATTTTGAGGAACTCAATAAGCTTACTGTAAAATATGTATGAAAAACTAAAGATCCACAAAAAGCTATAGAAATAAGAGGCAGATGGAAAGCAAGGGGAAGTGGAGAGAAACTGGAAATGAGTGTTCTCCCAGATCCCCTGCAGGAAACTACAAATCTTCTCTTGCCACAGAGGCCTTCTCCCTGTTCAAGGTCAGAGGAAGCTCACTGTGCCTCTTTCTCCTGCCCCCGACACACACTGGCTTCTTTCCTTCATATTGTGAGTGTGCCAACTGTCCTCATCTGTCCTTCCGAATCCTAGCTTTTCCACCCAATATCTGCCCACTTGCTGACTGGTACATCATATAATACTCAGTGCTCCCTAATTTCCTCTTGCTTTCGGCCTTGCCTGGGAGCAGAGGGAGGAGGAGAGTCCGTCAGGGTCTCTATTCCCTTGGCTCCCTCCCTGCAAGGTCACCTTGAGCCGGCTGTGTCCCTTGACTGAGTGGCACTGCTGCTGCAAGGGGCTGACTGTAGAGGACCTGCTCTCCCGAGCCCATCGGTCCATTGCCTCTCTGGGCTCTGGGGTAGTGACAGCTCAGCTGCTGCCAGCTGCAAGTCACTGTTTGTAAATACTTCCTGGTAAATAGACTGTCCTTGAACTCTCCTCTGTCGAGGAGGCCATCTATTTTCTGCTAAGAACCTGATACAATGAAAGTCATTTATTTCTTCATGCAAAGCCTCAGACCTGTCTGGCCAGGGGTTCTTGGACACTGCAGTGGAAAAGTGGGAGAAGAAGGGTCCTAAAGCAGGTAAGCCCTCCTGCCAGGAAGCAATCTTTTGGGGCTTGGGGGCTCCCCACTCTCTGCTATACCTAGGGACTAGATCTGGCACAAAGCACCAAGGAGGTAGCCCCCGGGCCCTGCTTCAAGGCAGTCTGAGGGCTCTGGTGGGCTCTCCAGCCAAAGCCAGGTGGGAATGAGGTTAAACTCCCCCCTCATTTGCCATCTGACTTGCACAATTTTTCTTTGGAAAGAGAAATATTTGATATGGTGTAAAAAAAAATTCCTAAATAAACATTGAGGTTAAATATGAAACCTTGTCTTTTACCTTGACATGAAAATGTACAGGAGGAAGGAAATGGAGAACTTGGAATACAGGACCTCTCTCTCCCATAGGAAAAGCACTGAGGACACACGGCCCAGTTTACCTTTTATTCCCATGGTCTTTAATGGTGAAAAGAAGACCTCAAATTTGGTCTAAAGTATTGGTGCCTGTCCCAAGGACTGAAGGGACTTCCTGTGTTGTGCTTGTTCTCAGGACACAGATACAGAGATTTTTTTATGGGCGGAGAGTTAGGCTCGATGACCTTTCAAGTCAATTCCAGCTCCAAGGTCAACTCTCAAAACAACACATTGAAGGGAGAGAATCATTCCTTGTGCCACTTGGATTAGATATAGCCCAAAAGTCCCTCTCCACTCCCCCCTTTTCCCTCTGCACCCCTCTCCCTCTTCACACCCCCCACCTCCTCTTCCAATCTCCCTCCCTCCACACACACACACCTTTTTGGCTTTTGATTAGACTTAACATTCCACTGTCCTCACACAGTCCTGGAGCTGAGCCATCATTACCCCTGCCTTCCCTTCCCCCCAGACACCTCTCCTTTCTGTGCGATGCCATGTACACCCTCTATGTCACCTTATTGGATTCTGACTTCCGGGAGCCCAAGAGACCCATAGGGTCTCCTACTCCCCATCCAGAAGGACCTGCCGTCCTTACAAAACAGAAACCTAGGAGGCCAGGGCAGAGAAAGCCCAGAGACCTCTAGAGCAGGCTGGCCTCCAACCAGCTGGGGGGCTGGGGGCGCTGTCGCTTTGACTCCACTGTAACCAGAGTCCCACCCTCAGGGTGTGCGCTCCTCCTTCAGAACCTGCCAGGCAGTGACCAGACCACCGAAGACTAGCCCCACCCAAGACTGGACTAGAATTTCAAAAGGCGTTGGTTTTGTCAAAAACAGGATTAGCAAATGGAAAAATGAAATATGACAAGACTTCAAACAGCAAGTCATCAAAGAAAGCACATAGTTAAGCAGAGGTGGAAGTTTACTTGGGTGAAACACAAGTTAATTAATTGCTAAATAGAAACTTTTAAAAATGAAACATGCACTGATAAAATACACAGACATTCATTTCTGAGTCTACATTTACCAGTCAGCACAGCGCACAGTACTTTTCCTCTTCCTCCCTCCCTTCTATGCCCAGCTCAGAGAACAGCCTCTTGAACTCAGGAGCACTGAGTTCTTCAGGCAACTCCTCCCAGAAAAGATGCCCCAGTCCAGGCTCCTTCTGGGGAAACCATGGTGGAGATCGGGGCATCAATTTAACAAACTCTAAGTAGACTTCGGACATCAATTCTGTGTGGACAGTGCTAGCTTCACTTATCTGTAGATCCATGAGCACGGAGACAGTCTAAAGACGAGGGTTCTCGCCCAGAACAGCGCCTTCCACCCAGCCCCACAGCCAGGGACGGCTGCCCCCGGGGAAGACTGCACACAGCCTGTCTTTCGGCTCCGCCCCTCAGCTTGTGAGAATCTCATCTTGTGTGTTCCTACATAGATAGCCAGACACAAACATGCATCCATACCCCTTGTTCGCCCCCCTCCCACACATACACACACAAACCCTGTAGACTGAGCTCATCCAGGAATTGTCTTCATTCCTGGTTTCCCTTGTCCAAAGTCCAGCGTCCAACTCTAATTTCAGAAACAATTCCACGCCCAGCTTTCTACATCCAGCAGGTGTCGCCCTTTACTGAAAACAGCGCACCTCTTCAGCCGCGTGAAATCTAGCCAAGAGCAGTAGCCTGTGGGGGTTGGGGTAGAAGGGAACGGAAGGTCGGCTCTGAAAAAGTGGTGTGCGCCCCAGCCTGCGGGTTCTCGGAATAAAGTAATCTACTTACTTCTTGCTCAGGTGGGCAAACATTTCATAGGGACGCTGTCCTTTGACCTTGGACATGTTATTTTTTTTTTTAGTCTCTAGGAACCTCCCCTTCTTCATCTATGATATAAAGGAAGAAAAGCTACTCCTTAAGGGTTTTTATAAGTGAAGGAGGCTCAAGCATAAACCACGTACTCTGGTATCCAGGTCATGATAAGCACTGGAGCTTGGGTCCCTTCCACACGGAGGGTATGAAAGAAATAATTGCCCTAAACTTGGACCTGAACCTCTGTGCCCGGAATCCTGACCATCTGAGGGTCTGCAGCAGAGTTTTGATGAAGATCAAATGAAACCATGCCTGACACAGAAACTTGAGTGACTGATCATTACCGTGGTCGCCTATGAGCTGCAGTGCTCTGAGCCATCTGAAGTGTGAACTCATTTAATCCTCATAAGGTCCCTAACAGGTTGAAGTGAACGTTAATCCTTCCTCTCCTTCACTCGGTGACTCCGTCCCAGCAGTTAATTTTTTTCTGATGAATTCATAAATCAGAGCACTGCCCCAAATTCTGTCATGCTTAAATAGAAAACTGGGAGGAGGCACTGACACCCCTACTCAAGTAGGACAGAATCAAAACCAGTCCTTAACTCCCCCTCGTTCCTCCAGGGTCCTCAGGAAAAAGCACAGAAAAACAGTTTTTCCACCAGTGTTTATTCCTCAAAGATGACCACCAGCAACTCATTGCCCTCCACGGCTCAGTGATGTCCCCAGAAGAGTCTTTAACCTCCCTCTTTGGATTATAATCACCTCAGAAAAATGGCCTTGGACAGTAACTCGGTTACAGAATAGTCCCAGGAATGAGTCCCCCCAAATCACTAAAGTTGACCTAAGAGCAGCTGGAAAACTCAAAGACTTGACTGAAGAAACCATAGGATCCAAGATTAATTGGAGGTCTCAGGGCTGCTGTGGGCACAGCAGCAGCATTAAGAGTTTGAATCTCCTTCTCACTGGGAGTGAAAATTATTAAGATTCTGCCTCTAGGAAATGCGCTGACCTGCAGAAGAAATAAAAAGATATAATAAGGTTTCAACCCAATTTGACCTCATCATTTACCTCTATAACCATTCATGCCAGACCCCTTCACATAATTATACTGAAATTTCTAGATTCCCAAGGTCTTTTACAGAAGAGCCACCTTCAGCCTCCTCCCCCATAGACACTCCCCTGGGCAGAAGAGGAAGCTGAAGGCTCTCCTCTTTCCTGACTCACATCCCCAAAACCATGGCAACTTAAATCATGCCATTCCCCTCTATGAAACCAACACTGAAACCTTCACTACACCCCCATCCCCCACCTCCCACCAAAAGACCAGTAGGCAAACAGACCAACAGAGATAATACCTCCTGGATAACTGGACCCAGGGATGTAAGTGTAGCCTAGGAGAGAAAATTATCTGATTAGAGGACAGTTTTTGTGGATAAAATAATTCACAGCAAATAGGATAGCAATGGGATGGTCAATCACAAACAGAAAGTGACAGAGATCAGGAGGGAGAACAGCCACAGGGCTTCAGGAGCCTCACTCACCAGAGGAGTGAACTCTCCGCCAGCTGAGAAAACCAAAAGAGAAGACGATGAAGCCCAGGCCCAGGGTCACTGCAGACACAGAAATCTTCACTATCTGGACCATGGACAGTCCAGAAGCTGCAAAAATAGAAACTTACTAGAACCAACCTCTATTGTTCAGTCCCAAAGCAACTGAATGTGTCGCCTCTCCTAGCAGGTTCAGGGGTGCTTTATCCCATTCTCAAGGGTCTAGCTGGCACCAATCTGCTCCCAAGGAAATGGCATTTCCTCAAAACCATCCTGTGGATAATTTTACTTGTAAAGTAACCCTAGGAGGCCGTCTCCCCAGAGTTAGCACGCTAGCTCTCAGATGCTGTCTAATATGGTGGGATCCCTTAAGGAATTCTCTGTTCTTCCTTCACCCCAAAGGCACCTCACCAAGTAATAAGGGGTTCCTCATTCCTGATGGGGCAGTGCCTGCTCCCTGACTTGCTCTCGCTGGACAGTTTGTTATTAAAATGTCTTTTCAACTTTTTGAACTCCCAGTGATTCCACCCCATGAGTGATCTGAGTACTTCTGTGTCCCTACCTCATCACATCTAGACTTTCCTTGTGTCCTTCCAGAACTGTCTCCATCCCACTCCATAGCCCCCACTTTCCAGAACTAGTCCTATTCTGAATCATGTCCCTCAGGGAGACCTTTCTCATGCTAAAATGAACATTCTTTCACCAAAGGAAAATTCTTGTGCCTGGTGTGAAGGAGACGTCACCCAGAGAGTACAGATGAGCCCAGGGTTCTACTCTACTCCTCATGCCCTTCTCAGCTGCCCAGTAGCCTGAGTCCACTGTGGGAGGCCTCGTGTCAGCAGCCGGCCTTGGATTCAGTTCCCCTGAGTCTCTGTAGACATCCTTCCTCTTCTTCATCTCTTCCTTCTTTCTTTTCCAAGAATCCCCAAGTCTGTGTGCAACTTCCCTTATTTCCTTTAACTTCTTCCAGTCCCGGGGCTCAAACAATGGAGATGGTTCCTTGTTCATCAGCCCCCAAGCATACATACCAAATTGGCACCCAGTTGTGGTTTTTTCCTCCTTTATAGAGCAGCTCAAATTCAGTACCACCCCCACAACAAGAGAAAGACTCCTTTCTTCTGCAACTTTACTTCTCAAACTCCCTTTTCTGAATTGACAACACAATAGTCAGACTCTGAGGATCCCAGAATATTGCATCATAATTTTTGCATCTGAAAACATGGTCACCTAGTCACATCCCCTTTTCAGGACAGGCATTCTCCTCTCCACTCTCAGACAAGCACATGGTATCAACCCATCACCATAGCAACTACAATAACTAACTCCTTTATTCCTGTATCCCATTGCTCTGTCTCTGCTCATAAACCCTCCCTAAGTTCCTCCAGATTCACACTCATTCTCAGCATCTTCGTCTCTACACATACCCTGGATCTAGCCATTCCTTGCTCTCTGCCAAAAGACTGGCGTTCTTTTTGAACCACCCCCTGCACTAGCTCTCTGTGTTAACCCTAATTCTTCCCACCAGCCATGCACTTACTCCAGTACTGAAGGATGGGCTCTGGGGTCCCAAAGTGCTCCACCATACAACTGTAGGTGTCCCCATAAGAGGGGGATGTGGCTAAGTAAGAGACGGTCTGGTAGGTCCAGTCTCCATTGGGTTGGGCAAGCTTGTGGGCGTTGCCGTGAGGGGGGACAAGCTCCCCATTCTTCCTCCACGTGATGGTCACATCAGATGGGTAGAAGCCCCACACGTAGCAGGCCAGCATCACGGATTCCTTCGTGTTAAAAGGAGTGGTTTTGGCTACTTGCACAGATGGCGGCCCTGCACAGAGGAGAGCATGTGCGTGAGGGAAGACAGCACTGGGCCTTTTCTCCAACCTGGTTCCTTGTCTACTTCGATTCTTCATGGATCTTGCAAACCTACCTCCCACCCCATCCCATGCCACCATACATCTCTCCAAAACCAGAGGTTAGAATTTATCCCAGCTTCATTTTTTCTTTCCTCCCATTCCATCACTGTTCCTCAATTTCATTTCTCCTCCAAAATTACGTTCAGTCACAATTAATGGAAGGTAGAACTGCACTGCAAGCTGTTTCAAAAGTCACTATATTTAATTTCTAGCACAAAAGCAGTCTCCCAGAGTGGTAAGTTGGCATTTGCAAAGGTAGGAAAAAATTTTTTTCCTCAAATCTGGACTGACAAATTAATTTGCTAAATCAAGCCTTTTCTCCTTGGATAGTTTAAGGAAATAAGCCTCACTCACACTATCTCTTAAATTTGGATGTGTCATCCAAGTTAATGAGATTGTTCATTGTTCATTTTTCACTAGTTTATTCTCCTAGAAAACCCTCCTGATTGCTTCGATCTTCATGCTTTTCAAGCAAAATATTAAATAAAAATCTAAGAAATTGTGTTAAAATGCAGATTCCCTAGACTGCATCCCTAGATATTCTTATTCCATGGACCTATAGAACTACTCATTTTTAACAACACTTTCCCCAAGCAATTCTGAGCAAGAATACTTTGAAATCACATCTTAAGACACCCTGCTTTGTCCTTGCAGGCTCTTCAAGTTTTCTTTAACCCATCTCAAGTTACTCTCAGTGCAAAGGGTTACGGTAAGAGAGTAAGGTAGTCAAAACCCTCCTGGGGGCTTTTCCAAATATTCCTATGCATGGGTCCATCGCAGACCTTGAACATCAGCACCTGAGATAAAGAAACACGAGCAATTCAGGAGAAGCCACTCTGGGTATTCTGACACAGCTCTGGCAGAACCTGGCTGTGCACCCTAACATGCCTGTGTAGGAGGAAGACAGCTTACTGCCCCCTCAAAGCAGCCCTTCTCAGCCTCAAGCATCCCCTTCTTAAGCATCCTCTCCCATTTTTTATTCCTCCTTCACCCCCTTCAACCACCTTGTTTTCCCCAGAGGGTCACCCCTTCCTCATTTCACATTGCAGCTCTACATATTTTGTACTTCTTTCCTGCCCAACCCTCAAATCTCTTGCCTGCTGAGGGATGCACCCTGGCTTCCCCTCTCCTATCTATGCTTCCTAACAGGCCCCCTTGTACTCCTCTCTCCTTACGTATCCTGTGGGTCAGTGGTTCCCAGAAGGGCTGGGTGTGTGTGGCACAGTCATTGAGTCCACTGGACAAGCGCTGGAGCAGGTTTTCATTCTGGTTGAGGCAATTTGAAATGGAAGTAGCCAATGGATTCAGTACCCCAAATTCACAAGGGGATATTTTGCCCTCGCCTGGATCCCAGCAGGCCAGCAAATCTTTGTTGAAGGAAACACAATACGTGAAATCCTGTGGAGTCCCATTGTCATCCAACAGACAGGTGGTTTCCACATGGGCAACAAAGCCACCTACAAGAGACAGAGAGGGGGGCGGTCAGAGCCTCTGCGGGGAGCCCAGCCAGTTAGCAGACCACAGGTTTCCTTCCTCAGCCGCAGATACTGACCAGGCTTCTGCACTGGAATCTCCAACAGCCCAGACTAGGGGATGCAACGTTAGCAGCAGTAAAGTGTTGAAATCCTGGTAAAAGTCCTTTTTTTGTGACACTAAGCATGGAGACAGGAGTAGTCCAAGATTATTTGCCTGTTTAAATATGATGATTTATCCAGGACGAGATCTTCATAAGGTAAATTATTGAGTAAGAAAAGGGGTCAAAGGAAAGAATCAGCTTTGTTCTGTGCCGAATATATTATTAAATATTCACTTCCTTCATATTTATGAAGCACTTGCTATGGGCCCAGCAACTGTTATTGTGGCTGGGATGCAGCAGTAAATAAGACAGCTGTTGCCTTTGCCTCCTTCCAGCAGGAAATACACTTACACAAATAACTGTACAGCTATTACCACTAAAATTGCTACAAAGCGCTATGGGAGTTTATAGCGAGGAGATAAACTCGTCTGGGTGTTTGACTCCAGTAAATAGCATAGCCCCCTTCCCCAGAAACAGGAGAAGAAAAGGAATGCTCTTACCTGCTCCAGTGCAGCCCAGGCTGAGGCCCAGCAGCAGAGGCAGGAGTGCAGTCATGCTCTGCTCTGGGGAGACACGGGGAGTTTAGTCCCCAGAACCAGCTCTTCCGGGCTCTCGGGTCCTCAACTGTCGCATAAGCCCCAGCCTGAGTAAATTAGATGCTCTCCAGACACTGATTGGAATATGGACTTGCCCAGGTCCCGTGATCCCTACTCAGTGAATGATTTGCAGTTATTCAGCTTCTAGATACTAAACCTGTTCCCTAAACACTTATCTAAGTCAGCGACCCAAACTGAGATGCAGTCAGATTGGTTAGGTGGGCGGGAGCAGGTGTGGAGACAAATCACTGAGCGCTTCAGCCTAGCATCATCAGTTACTGGGTAAATCTCATTCTGCCCTAGGCTTTGCTAGGTCTCTTTCTTAATTCTTTTCCTGTACAATAACCAGTCTACAAGTGAAATTTCCCAATATTTGCAGGATGTATGTAGCCTGGACAACCTCTTGTTTTAACTATTTTTTCCCAATGTCCCTAAACAGAGGGAGGACACCTCCTCTTGTTCCTTTAGGAGAGGTTACTTAGAAGGTATTATATAAGCCTTGATGTGATCCGTCACCCAGGAGACAGGTCCTTCAGGGGCAGGCAGCAGAGGCAGCGCTGCTAAGAAGGAAGGAGGAACAGAAGAAAAACAGTTATTTAACTTCAAAGCAAGACTTCGGATTAAGGGAAGCAGTTCTGTCTTAGTGGCCAGGTCATAGACTTAGAAAATCCCTGTCTGGGCTCCTGTTGCTTCTTCTGTCCTAGCCTGAGGAGCTTCATCTCCTCCTTGATGCTTTCTGGACCCAGGAAATCCTATCCTCCTAGCTCTGAGTCATCTGAGGGCACAGCACAGGGCAACTCCATTTAAACCTCTTGATAAATAACTGGTGATGGGCCAATGCTCAAAGCACATCTGTCTCCCCCAAATTCAAAACTCCCCTGTGCATTTCCCTAGTTGGTCCCAGCTGTCTGGAGTAGATTCATGCATTATGAAGCCACTAAAAAAAATGAGGAAAAGCGGGCCTCCCCGGTGGCGCAGCGGTTGAGCGCTGCGCTGTGGAGCTGTTGGCAGCCGGCGACGCGAGTTGGACGCCCGGCCGGGGAGAATCCCACAAGGCGCGGCAGACCTCTCCTGCCTTGCCCGCTGCTCCCCTCAGCAGTGTATTTCTGATCTGCCTGTCCTGCTCCCCGCTCTGTCTCTGGTGAACCCTCTCGCCGCCCCACGCCTATGGCCTGTACCCCAACTTGTATGTATAAATAAAAAATTTAAAAAAAAATGAGGAAAGGTTTCCCTATTTTTTTCCCCACCGAAAAGACAGATGTTAAATGGCAACATATTCCTCTATCCCGTTGGGAACTATACAATTGATGGATTTTTTTCCATTGAAAATTTAAAAACCTAAATAGGCTTCTTTCTGCTCAACAGGCTTCAAAGATGCCTATCCTCAACTGAGTTTTTGAAAGATGTTGGATTTGATTTAATAATGAAAGAGGATTAAGAGGGAGCCCCTTGATACCACACTGATCAATCTTCCCCCAAAGTCCCTGACCTCAAGAGAATCTGACATTTATGAAGATAAAGAGGAAAGAACCAAAAGTGAATAAAGGATAAGTATCAGAAACGAAAGATTTGCTGTTATAACTAATTGAGATGAGCCAGAGTTCCACCACGTTTCACGGCCACCCCCTCTCCCCACCATGCTTCGGTGGTAAGACTGTTCTATGTTTTAACTCTACCAATGAACCATTAGTGAGTTGGAGTGAGCAGAAAATGGGGTGTGGGATTCAAAAGTTGAGCTGCTTTGTGACAGATAGCATGCTAAGTAGGCCCTTTACATACTACCTCATTTAATCTTAAAAGTTCTGTTCATTGTCCTCACTTTACAGTTTCAAAAACAGGTCCAAAGATTCCTACCCAAAGACTAGAAACCTTAATGCCTTTTCAAACACAACTCCCATACACGCACAGGCGCACACACAGACACACACACACTCACGGCTAAGTGTGCCCACATTCACTGCATCCTGGGACTGAGGTGATCCACACAAAGGCAGTTAGTGAAAGAGAAAGAAAATAAGAAGGAGCTACCCAGTCCACCCAAATCTCATCTTTCTGTTCTCAGAGTTCCTTCTACTGCTCTTAGAACCACTGCCTCTTCCACTTTCTCTTTGTATGGTCTCAAAACTGAATTCTCCTACACATACACAGACTTCCCCTTTATATCATCTCTCCGCCTGGTAGGTGGTGAGCCTAACCTTACAGGAACCAGGTCTTGGGAACCTTTTCAATGTCTGCAAAGCCTGTTGCCACACAAGTGCTCTCCCCGTCTCCCTGGGCCACAGACGCACGTGCTGAGGCTGAGCGCAGTAGCCTCTTGTGCTTAGGTCTTTGCTCTGGCGGTCAAAGGAGATGTGAAACCTACAGCAGCAGGAAATGTAGAAGATTTCATTTCTCTATTATTGAGAAGAGTACTTGATTTTTAGAATAAAGCTGGACAGAAAAACCCAGAGACCTGTGCTCAGTAGAGCGCTCTCTTCCTTCCCCTCTTCTTCCTAACCAGACTTTTTTTTTTACAGACATAGCTCTGTCTGTCAACCCAAAAGAATATGTTAATTGCCTGTCCATTGTTGATGAGTTGATATCTATTTAGGCAGCACTAGGATTGAAGAAGTTAGGGATCCCTAGCCAGCTTCCCACCTTCTGTCCCTCTTTTGCTGCCACAGTGCAAGTGCCCAAAGAGTGAGTCTTCTTCTTACCCTCTGCCTCTTCCCCTAGTCAGGCCACCATGTGCCAGAAGTAGACAAACCCCAGTGCTTATAAACAAAACATTCAGGAAACACCTGGGTAGGAAATATGGACTCTGCCCCAACATCATTCACTACTGGTCAGTTGGGGAGTGAGAACAAACATCTATAAGGATATTTATGATAAAACAAATAAGCAATAAAACTAGAGGACTTAAAGGAGAAGTCATGTGGGTGTGCTAGACATGGAGGCCTCTCCATGTAAAGGGTCTGTAGGTGAGCCTTGGATTCTGGCCTAAGATCATGTCAGAGAAGAGGAAGGCAGTTGGCACCACAGTCCAGGAACACAGCTCTACAAACTTGGCAATGGGATGAGGTTCTGTTGGGATCCTACCAGGAGCCAGGGCTGTCTAAATAAGAAACTGCAATAATGCCACCAGCACTGTACACTGAAGGAAGTGTGATCTCGTGCTTTTCTCAAGAGTTTGGCCATAATAATAAACCTCTTCTGGGTACTTCCTAACTTCATGTAAGTTCTCGTGTTCCTCTTCTGGACAGATGGTTTTAATTCAATTTCATAAACACACGAAAATTGTTCAACCCACCCATCACTCGTGACCACACTTGTGACTTCCTCAGTGGCTTCAAAACTACACCCATATGCACCTGCCAGAATTGCGTTACTCTTAGTCTGTCCAGCCTCACCCCCCACACTACCCCCACCTCTCTTCTGGCTTTGATCTAGTAGTCACTGCCCTAAACCCTGATCCTTGGGTAATTCTTTCATCATGCTTCCTTTGTGCAGCTAAATTACTTGAACCGCTAGAGGATATCCTACCTGACTTGTTACCACAACTCTGGAATGTTATTATCTCTGCCAAAAGAAAGTGGAAGTAAAGGGAAGTTAGTGGTTGCCCAGAGTTACCCAAATATTAAGTCATAGAACCTGAGTCTTAGACTCAGGGCTTATGACTCTACGTTCTATACTCCTAAGAGTCAATTTGAAAATTGGTGATAACACTGGTCAACAGTGAGATTGTTACTGACTTTAAAAGGCTCTAATCTGTAGTATCTTGGTGTGCTGAACATGAATATAACCCTGAAAATTTTTTATTAGCTTTCGTTTTGAAGATAATTCATATAATTCATTTTCTATGTTTCACCGTGTAATTTTTTTTTAAGATTTATTTATTTATGCATACAAGCTGGGATACAGGCCAGAGGCATGGGGTGATGACAGGGTTCACCAGAGACAGAGTGGGGAGCAGAACAGGCAGATCAATGGAAATACACTGCTGAGGGGAACAGCGAGCGAGGCAGGAGAGGTCTGCAGCGCCATGTGGGAATCTCCCCGGCTGGGTGTCGAACTTGTGTCGCTGCTGCTGACAGCTCCACAGCGCAGCACTTAACCACTGCGCCACCAGGGAGGCCCTCACCGTGTAAATTATTCAGTAGGACAGCAACAACATCTTAAATCAGCCTAGAATTATGTAATATTGCCTCTCATTGCATAATACTATCATGCACACATCATCCAGAGCTGATTGCACCATATTACGATGCAGTGCAATACTACTGCCAGGCAGCTGCTGAAGTAAGCTGACGTCAGCAGTGCACTATAGAAGCCCTGTCAGAAAGGTTGAGCATTGAAAAGATTTCAGACTTTGAACAAGACAGTTTAAGCTACTGTTCCATAGAACTGTTATTATTTTATCCATTTAGGCACAATACAGAACAGGAATGCCTCGAAAGTGCATTCAGAGCGTGCACAATTTCTGCTCTATTTGTGGAAAAGTGACATTTGCCAACCAGAAGAAAAGTATCACTTCTCAAGTGAAGAAGGCTTATCATCTTTACTTCAGATGCAAGGTTGGTGACCAAGACAAGCCTTGGGCCCCCACATATATGCTGCGCTACATGTACAACACAGCTTTCACAGTGGTTAAATGGCAAAAGACCATCAATGTCATTTGCAGTCCCCACGGTGTGGAGAAAGCCGAGCAACCACATAAAAGACTGTTCCTTCTGCTTGGCTCCTCCTCTTTCTGGCTGAATAAGCAAAAGAAGTCGAGGAGAGTCTACCCAAACATTCCGTCTGCATTGAGACCAGTTCCACATAGTGAGGGAGTCCTCAAGAAGTAAAAAGACATACCATATTCATGGATGGAACACCCTAACATATTAAGAAAGTCCATTTCTCCCCATATTGTTAACATAAATGCTGTCCTAACCAAAATCATAGGGGGATTTTGGAAGAATTTGACATACTGATTTTAAAATGTAAATAAAGTAACACCCATGAATATATTATACAATTTTTAAAAATGAGCAAAGTGAAGTTTGAGGGACAAAGTTATGGAAACTAGCCCTACCAAATATTAAAATATGCTAAACCATAATAATTAAAATAATATGATTCAGACACATGAACTGACAAACCAAAGAATGATTCAGAGATAAATCTATGTATATAGAGGAACTTGTAATTAAATCCATGGAAATAAATGAAATATTTGGTAAATAGCATTAAGAACAATTTACTCTTTGGAGAAAAGAAAGTTATATCCTCATTCACACAATGCAAAAAAATTCCAGATCAATAAAGATCTAAGTGTTTAAAAAAATAATAATGCTAGTAGGAACACTAGTAGGATGTAACCCATGATCAGGTAAATATAAGGCAAAACTTTTTTACCCAGAATTATTCATCAGAAAAGAGGGAATTACTTTATGATAAGTCCTTAGGTGTTTTTCCTTTCCAAATTATAGCCACTATCTCAAAACTATTCAGAGAAGATACATCAACCTAAAAATGATCTCAACTAATAAATACATCAAAAATATTTTATGGAATGTGAATGGAAACAGCAATATGCCTACATTTATATATTATGTAATAAAATATGTGATTTTAAATGCCTAGGTTTATAACCAAGGAAAGGTTAAAATAATGTGATACAGACGCAGGAACTGACAAATCAAGGAAATTGAATGACTATCCCTATAACTTCTACAACCCTAAAACTTTATATGCTGAAACTGGTCAAAAAAACTTTTAAAATTCTCATTGATATCACTTTATATTCCAGAAAAAAAAAATGCAACTTTGTCTCCTTGGGGATGAGAGAGATTTCTTAAGATCATAAAAGCATGAGCCATAAGTGTTTGGGCTGTCAAAATTTAGTAATTCTATTCAGAGGAGGAACTGTACAAATTTAACTGAGAGAAGCAAACTGGAAGAAGGCATTTGCAATCCTTACACTGATAAGAATACTGACTACATAGAATATATAAGAAATCCCTGGGGCCTCCCTGGTGGCGCAGCGGTTGAGCGCTGCGCTGTGGAGCTGTGGAGCTGTGGAGCTGTGGGCAGCAAGCAATGCGAGTTCGATGCCCAGCCAGGGAGAACCCCACATGGTGCAGCAGACCTCTCCTGCCTCCCCCGCTGCTCCCCTCAGCAGTGTACTTCTGATCTGCCTGTTCTGCTCCCCGCTCTGTCTCTGGTAAACCCTCTCGCCACCCCACGCCTCTGGCCTGTACCCCAGCTTGTATGTATAAATAAATAAATCTTTAAAAAAAAAAGAAATCCCTGCAAGTTTACAAGAAAATGCAATTTTCAAAATAGACAAAAGATATGAATCAGCAATTCACAGAGAGAGAGAAACCTATGAAAAATGCTCAGCTTTACTAGTAATGAGAAAAGCAAGTCAATTAAAACAAAATACCACTTACACCCATCATATTGCCAGAATTTGAAAGTAAAATAATGCCAAGTGTTAGTGACATTAAAAGAAAGTGAGAACTACTATGCTCTGTCGGTAGGATGTAACCTGTTTGTGATCCCCGAATTATAAGGAATTATGAACTCACTGGGTAAAAAATGAACACAGGAAACAAGCAGCCTATTCTTGAGAGGAGAGTCTTAGTAGGTGTGTTTGAGAGGAATGTGCTCTATGTCTCAGAGGAGTTCTGTGAAGATCAGTGAGGGTTGGAGTATTAGGGATAGGTTCATGGAGAGGTCAACAGGTTGAACTGACAGCAGTGGTTATGGTGAAAACAAATGAGCAGAATAAAAAAGGCATTTGGTGAGAGGAAAAAGCCTGGGCAAATGCTCTGAAGTAAAGACAGACATGACATTGTCAAAGAAAAATGATGAAAACAGATTCATTCAAAAACTGAAATCCTTCTGGGAAGAGTGGATAATATTTTTAATTAGGAAAGGGACATTACACTAGAGAAGGTCTTGAATGCTTCTCAAGTATTACAAGTGACACATCACAGAGTGTGTAATCAGAAGGCATCAAATTTCACAAGTGAGGAATTTGAGACTCGAAGGGAATGTGATTTGTTTAAAATCACACAGCAAAATAAAAGCAGTTTTAAGGCTTGAATGGTAGGCAATTTATGGATATATTGGAAAATAGAAAGCAGGAGGAACTAGGGAACAATAGAGACAGAAGTAGAATAGTAAAGGGAAGAGAAAAAGAAAGACATCTCAAAAGGAGAAAACAGAGTCCATGAAGCTTGATTCAAAGCAGGTCCAGAAAAGAAAGCAGGTGTTGCTGCTGCTGTGTGTTTCCCTGTGAAAATCCTCACTGTTATTGAGTGCCTTTTCTCTGTACTAAACATTATTCTAAATTTTCTGTAGATATTAGCTTATTTAAGTTTCACAACAACCTTTGAGTTGAGCACCATAGTTACCATCATCTTTTTACAGAAAATGATAAAGAAGCACAGAGAGGTTAAGTAACTTGCCCAAGGACACACAGCTGAAATTTCATTCACAATTGAATTCCCAGGAGTGTGGTTCCAGCGCTCACTTTTTTTTTTTTTAATGGGAAATGAGTCTCCAGAGGTAATGGTCTGGTGTAGATCTGATGGCTCTTACAGATTATTCTAAAGACTAGTTTTTACTCAGATTGACAAGAATAGCCATGAAAGGGTTTTGAACCAATAAGTGGTCTAACAAATGATTGTCCTATCTGACTTCTGACCAGTCCAGTTATGGTATACAAAATAGAACAATACTGAAAACACTGTAGAATATGGGGAATACTTTAGAAGAGTAGGGATAAAAGCTAGAGGGGTGATTAAGAAGCCATTGCAGTTACTTTCTTGATTTCTTCTTTCACATTCCAGATCCAATTCATCAGCATATCCTGTCAGTGCTACCTTCACCACTTCTTCCCATCTATTACCTCAGTCTGATCACCACTGTCATGTGGACTACTGCAGTGGCTCCAGAGCCCACACTCGTAACCAACACATGTGCTGCTCTTAGAAATGACATGGTTCACTTTTTTTTTTCCACAAGGGACTATGGTGATGGTTCACGGGTGAATTGGTGGTGGGTAACCTACAGGGAATACACAATAATGTAAAAAATATAAATAATAATAAATATATTTTTTAAAAATGAGATGGTTCAGAGGAGGTATCAACCTCCAGGAAGAATTGGATATTTCCGCTTAGATTAGATTCTGGTACAACATGAAGAACAGACTCCCTCACCAATACTAGTGAGATCATTTCACCCTTAATGGTAATGCCGCCTCTTCCTCCAAAGCAGACCTGGGAACCTAAGCACAGCAAGAAAACAAGCCCACGCAAGGCAATTTCCGCCCCCAGCCACGTGCCTGGCCCCCACCACCCACCCTGGACAGTCACGTTCTCCTTGGACAGTCCACTCAGGCCAAAACCCAGCAGCGTCCGGGCTGCTCACACCTCAGAGCTTGATGACGCTGTTTTCAAGAACTGACATGACTGAGTTGAATGGCACCTGGAGGCTTTTTCCCTCACTCCTGAGTTCCTGTTTTCCCAGCTATGCGGAGGGTGGCAGGGAGTTACAGATTTCTCAAGGCAACCTATATTAGGCATAAACGTTTTCACAAACTATAAAGTGTGAAAAACACACACAGTTTCCTTCATCATTATGTAAACAGATTATCAGAAAGAAGCTCTGTCTTCGTTTCTCACATATTTTGCACAAAGTGATAGGAGTAAAAGCCGTCACGTGGTGCTGAGACTGGGGACGGGCATCGAGGGAGAGGTGAGGGGCTTTCCCCTTTCCTTCCTTCCTGAGGAGCAAGCTGTGTTCAGATTAAGGCATGTCAAATTTGGAATGACAACCCACTCAGGCCAAGATATCCAAAAGCAAATACCATGAGTTAAGAAAGAAATCACACCTATACTAAGGAATCAGATTTATTGTCTTGAAACAGGAAGGCACATGATTGTGAGAGGAAGGTCACTCTTGGTTTCTCTGGACGAAAGTCCAGGCACAGCAGAGCCCCCAGCTGAGAAACACACACACACACACACACACACACACACACACACCGGGGGAGTCCCAGGAACTTCCACTCTGAAAAGGCAAGATCATGGACTGCCGTGAGAAGTCTGAGCACCTCCTGCTTGGATGGTCAGAATTGTTGGCATCAGATTCTGGTCAGGAAGACTCAGCCTAGGAGAAAAGAGAAGGATGGCAGGAGGTCCTACGGGGACCACCCTCCTTCCCAAAAGCCCCCTCGCCCCGTTGCCTGCAGCACACCCTACAGAAGTTGATCTCTCCTTGTTCCTAAATCATCTCCATGCACCTTTCCTATCCTAGATCCCCAAGTCTCTCCTCTCCCCCTCAAAGCCATTCCTGTGACTTATAACTCTGTGCGTGTGTGTGTGTGTGTGTGTGTGTGTGTGTGTGTGTGTGTGTATGAGAGAGAATAACCAGAATCCCAAGGACTGAGGACCCTGCATGTCCTCTCCATGCACAGTAGAGTCCTGGCGTGCCCACTGTGTATCTGGCCTGGACCACTGGGTCTAGCTCCATAGTTTGCCCAACCCTCCAGGTCCCCAACATACCACCAGAGCAAGGCCTTTGGGAGTAGATGAGGAGGATTAAGCCGACCATGATGCCGAGCACACCCAAGCCAAAGGCCACCCCACACAGCACATTCTCCAGAAGATCTGAGGGCAATGCATTTCTGGGCACTGGAAAAAAAGGGAAACCAGTCCGCCTGGAGACTGGGTGGGGCAACACCCCACCCAAGGGAATGATGTGGGTGTTTGGGATGACAAGGGAGAAACTAAGGTGTGGAAACGTGAGGTTGTCTCAAAGTGAAAATGAACTACACAAGGTCCAAGTGGAGAGAGAAAGCCCTCCCTTGGGTCTGTTTCTTTTTGCCCCCCAAAGAACCAGATTTCCAGGGAAAAGGGTCTCACCCCAATAGGCAATTGCTGTGTAGCTGTCAATCTCATGAGCCACGAAGCAGGAATAGAGGTCATCTGCTGCTGGTGTGAAGTTTAAGTAAGAAAAGGCCTGAAAGCTGAGTCCATCAACAGCGGAGACAAAAAGGGGCCCCGTTTCCTCCACAGGGACTGAGTTATGCTGCCAGCTGACCGTCAATGTGGGTGGGAAGAGATTACTGATGTAACAGACCAGCGTGTTGGGCTTGCCAAACTCCAGGGGCTTCAGCGTGAACACCTCGACAACAGGGATCCCTAGAGGAGAGGGGATTGAGGGATGAGAGGAGACTGAGGGAAAGAAGCCCCTAGTTAAGCTGGCACCCCCTGTATTTGGAGGGGACGTGGCATTTGGAAGGAAGTCAGAGACAGACAGTCAATGAGGACAGGCTGTGGGAGAAGAGGGAGGAATTGGGGCTCTAAGGGAGGTCTTGTTCCAGGTAAGACCCAGAGCTGGAGCCAGAGGCAGAACCCCATTCAGGCCACTCCCAACACATCTGCCCTGACTGTCTGCAGCACTTCCTGTCTAGACCTCACCATGGAATCAAATCATGTGCATCTCATTAAAACACAGGCACGTCATCATATATTTCCATTCTCCCCTTGCATATGGCTGAGTAGAGTAGCACAAGTGCTAATAATCAATAGAAATCATTTGGTCGCTATTGAAGTCATCACGTTTTCCATAGTTTTGAATGCCTTTGAATACTTTTTGAAGGCACTTGTTTTCTCTCCCACAAAAAAAAAACAAAACATTCAAAAGAACCCACCAGAGTGCAGACCATAAGTGGTAGAAAATATAAGAGGTAGAATGGGTGGTAGAAAAATAAAGGTGCCAAGGCGGAACCAGAAGCCACCAGAGACAGGGAGATGGTGTGGAGGGAATAATTCAGTGTATAGTTTAATGAGGTTAAGAATGTAGCCCCCCTCCCTCTGTCCCCAGAAAGCCCCCTAACCTCTAGACACTGGGATTTTTCCTTCAAGTTTTGGGCCTACATGCTCTATCAACACCGAGCAGAATGTTTTGTCAAATACAATGTTGGCAATATCATCAGACTCTTGGGCCCAGGCAGCAAATTCAGGCAGGCGAGGCACTCGGGTACTCTGAGAAAAGTCAAAGGAGAAGAGATGGTCCCCATCGTAGGTCTCGGAGAGCCCCAAGTTGGGAGTCGCGGCCTGGCAGAACACCGTGTGCATAAACGTGTGGTTTTGCAGCTCATCCCGCCACACTGGAGTCAGAGCTGCAAAGGAGACAGGCAGGGTTCAGGGAAGTGAGCGGCGACTCCTCCTCAGTTTAGAAAACATCAAGGCCTGCTTCAGGGAGAAGGGGGCGCCAGGCATAACACCCTCGTGTGTCTGTTATTTAGGCTCTCCTTCACAATGAGGGTGAAGCAGAAATTACAATGGGACCTCGCCAAACTTCCCCTGTCCATAAAAAGACCAACTGTCTAATGCTGTAAAGTGGAAGAGGGGAACTATCTGAAATGACAGATTCACAATCACAAAGTTGGGGGGCGGGGTGTGCACCACACACAAGCAGGCATCCAGCCAAGGAGGTGAGAGACTGAAGTCGACCCCAGGCTCTGCTCGCCAAGCCATGCGTCCTCCCAAAGGGGAGACCTTTGCCTCGCTGACAGAAGGCCATCACACTGAGAGGGAAGGGATGGGCACCGCGCCATCCCACCCCAGACACACATGCAGCAGACTGAAAACCAGTCTCTGGCTTCTCATTAGCTCTTCCCTGGCACCCAGGCCTCTCCGAAAATCACTTTCCCTCCCTCAGTGCTCCAGATCTTGCAATGACAGGATTGGGGGAAATAATCTCATAACTGCAGGAAATAATCCCTATTCTTAGAAATTCCCAGCAGGAATCCTACCCACCCCCAACCAAACAGGAAACCCACCAAATACCCAGCACTCAATACCCAGATAGGTGATTAGAGTAAGAGGGATTATCTAGATTCTTCTTCCATACTGCCCCATCCTTTACAGAGAAGGAAACTAAAGGCTAATAAGATTCATAATTTCAAGAACCACAAGGTGAGATGAGTAATCTCCTAAGTAGAATAGTAGAAATAACATTTACTTTGTTCAAATATCAGTTCTACCATTTTCCAGCTGTGTGAACTTGCACAAGTTACTCCAAGTCTCATTTTCTTCATCTGTAAAATGGATATAATTAATCTCTGCTTGGAGGGATGTGGAAAATGGGCTCTACAAAGCACCTCTGACATCCATCCATCCCTCGCAGCATTCTTTCCCCATTCTGCTCTAGTTTCTACTATCCCATAATACTTTCACCACTTGCAAAGCCCAAGGCTCTTCTCCAGATGCTCCGGATTGGCCCCCTAGACTAAGTCCGTGGGGACTGCAGTAAAGAGCAGGCACTGTCATACCTTCAGAGGTGGTCCAGGAGACGGGTAGCACCCACAGTAGGTGGAGCAGCAGCGGTGGCAGCGCAGTTCCCAGGTTCTGCCCCAGAACCATCTCTTCACACCAACACCTACTAACAAGCTGACCTGGTTTCCAAACTCCCTCCCCAGCGCATGTTCTGTCCCCTCACTTCCAATAGGTGCCTTTGTCATTTTTGGCTCGACCAATCACGGAAGGGTCGGGTTTAACATCATCAGTCGCTAGGGAGACGAGTTGAGACGAGCAACCTCCTGAAGACATGGCTCTTTTATCAGGCATAGCAGGGTGTGCAACTGGACTAGGGAGGTATTGGAGGAATGTCCGCCTCCTGGCGGGGATCTCTCGTTAGTGGACTGTCAGCCCCAACCTGTAAACCAAGCAAAGGGCTCTTGAGAGCAGCGCCACCCCGCGTCAGAACACCGCAGTGGAGAAACTCATCTTCCCATGGTAAACCCCCAGGGTTCCTCAGACTCCACCTTCTTCCTCCCTGGCTCCTCCCTTTCTCAGAAAGGTAAGCTCCTTCAGGAGTTCTATTCGTTCTGTGGAAATACACAGATATTTTAATAAGTGTTAAGTACTGGGCCCAGTGACATAAATACAAGTAATTGAGGCATAGTCCTGCCTTCAAAGAGCTTAAAGTCTAGATGGGGTATGGGTATCAATGAATGAATAATTACAAACGATGTGATGTATTCAAGTAAGAATGTGTCAAGTGTATGGGAAATAGTAGTTTTATGAGGATGGAAGAATAATGGGAGGGCCATAATCAAGAACGGTTCTAAGAGTCTTGAAGAAAAAACAATTTGACCAGCAGAAAGTGAGGGAAGAGAAAAAGCATTCTTGGCCAAGGACAAGCAAATGTGTCAAGGTCAGAGGCAATCAGAGCTCCTGAGGCTGAGGCTGAGCATGTCCCTGTTTGCTAATGGGGAGGGGAAGGAGAGTGTCAGGATGCACTAGAAGTTTTGGCAAAAGCAGCTCACATAGGTTCAGTTATGCCACAAGGAGGTTTGGGTTTTATTAGCAGGTGTTAGAGACATTAAAACGCAGGGAAAACATGATCAGTTTAACACTTTAGAAAAATTGTTCTGACATTTCAAACAATGTAATGGAACTTGGAAAGGGGAGGATAGGGAAGGGGGGGAGAGAGGGAGGGAGAGAGAGAGAGAGAGAGAGAAAGAGAGAGAAAGAGAGAGAGAGAGAGAGAGAGAGAGAGAGAGAGAGAGAGAGAGAGAGAGACTCCTGTAGCAGTGTAATAGGTGTGACAGGGCAAGAGCTTGATTTAAGTCATGAACAAAGATGGTGGAAATCGAATATTGAGATAATTCAGAAGTTAAGTATAAAGGGCTTGGCTACTGAATAAATATAAATGGGTCAAGGATAACATCCAGGTTTCTAAATTGTGTGGCTGGGTGGGTGGTCAGTGATGGAGTGAGGTGAAATAGAAGAGAATGCCATAGAAAAAGGTTTGCGGAAAAGAATGAGCTCAGTTTTGTGTAGGTGCAGTTTGAGAGGTATATGGGTATGGATCCCCCGTGTGATGAAACTGAAGTTGGGAGTCATCAGGACACATGTTGAAGCAGAAGCAGTGAACAAGATCACCTCAGTAGACTGTGCAAAGGACATAAACCTGCACGTGTTCAAACTCCATGCCTGATCTGGTATCATCCAGGACACAGTCAGGAACATAAAAATCACTCAATATTTCAGATCGAAAGAACTTAATACAGACAATTGGTTACAGAGGTGTTTAAAAAAACAAGAGATGTAAAAGGGAAAACGAGAGTGGTGGGAGATACAAAGAAGAAGAAGAAATACCTGGAAATCGGGTGCTGCTCTTGCCCCCTGAGCTGAAACCCAGCTCTGCTTTCATTTCTCACATATTTTGCACAAACTGATAGGAGTAAAAGCTGTCACATGGTCTATACCTGCTGTGGCCTGGGGGAGACATTATCATAACCGGTTCTGGGTCCACTGCAAAGGTGCCATCTCCATGAAGGCTGGACACTGAGAAGGCATTTCCTCTGCCCAGGAGGCTGGGGTTCAGAATCACCTATTCTTGCTGCTGCTATATCTACCAGCAACTGCCATTCTGTTTGAAGCTAAAGCAGAAAGCATCTTGGTTTCATCTGCCTTCTGATCCCCTGCCAGTGCCTCCCATTGAGAGACTCTAACGGAAGCTAACTGGCCAGGAAGGATGGCGTGTACACCTTGCAGACTCCTGGGCTAACTAATCCAGAACACAGTACAAGAGGATGGGTGTGGTACTGACAAAAGATAAATAACCCAGGACACTGAAATGCACTAATTTTAAGAATCTGGTGGCACCAGGAACATCCAGAGAATTGAGAGAACAATGAAGATGCTGGTTCAGAGAAATAGAAGTGTTCCATGAAGAACAAGGTTAGCATTATCAAATGCTACTCAGAAGGCAAGGAAGGACTGAAAGTGTCCTTAGATTTGGTAGTTATGAGATGGTTGACAAATTTATTGAGAGCAGTTTCAGTGTTGCCGTGGGAGTTGACTCCAGATTGTGGTGGGCTGAGAAGTAAGTGGGAGGTGAGGAAGAAACTGTCAGTGTATATGCTGCAAGTTTGATAGAGAAGAAAAAGGGAGAAAGACAGAAGGGGTGGGGGAAGAGACAGTGAGAAAGATCTAATGTGGCAATTAGTAATCTTAGAAAATAATCTCTGTGACTATCATCCGTCAGTGTTTCTGAGACTCTCAAAATCCATACTGTCTTTTGAGAAAAAAATGACTGCCACAGTACAGCCCCGTACAAAAACCACCCCATGACCTCCTGGATAGTCTGAAACACTAATGTGTATGTGTATATGTGGGGGGGGGGGGGGCCGCAGGGCAGGTGCTGGCAGAGTGCCAGGCTTGGGATAGGGTTTGGAAATCATGGTGCTACATTCAAAAAAAAAAAAAAAAAAAAAAAGAGAAAGGAAAGAAAACCCAGAAGACCATTTTCCCAATGCTCCACGCTTGTGGACTAACCCATTAGTAGTTCCTGCAGTGGAAAGAGCCCAGCCCTTGGGAAAGGGGAGAGGAAGATGACGACATCCCCAGTTGCCTAGAATTCCAAACGAGGAGTGGGCAAATTTTTTCCCATCCATTCCCAGATAATAAATTTTAGCTTTTGTGAGCCGTTCATCTGTCCTGAGTCCTCAGCTACGACATGAAAAAATACACAGACAACATGTAAACAAAAGGACATGCCTGGGCGCCTGGCTTCTCTGCTTCTCAGGCATCTCCTCGGTCTCCCTTGTGGACTTTCTTCCAGTCGCTCTTTAAATATTGGTGTTCCCTGAAGTTTTGTTCTTAATTTTTTTACTTGTGGACACTGAAATTTAAATTTCATATAATTTTCATGAGTCACAAAATAGAATTCTGCTTTTTTCAACCATTTAAAAATGTAAAAATCATTCTCAGTTCTCAGGTCATATTAAAAAAAAAAGATGGTGGGTTGGATTTTGCTCTGCTGAACACTATCTTACGTGTGTGGACAGAATTGCAACAGGAGACCCAAAATAAATCCACCCTCCACAGAAGAGATTGGGAATGGCAAGCTCTTGGGAATGGCAACTGGCTAATGAATACACTGTGCCCCAGACACAACAGGTTATCTGGAAGGCAGACTGGAGAAAAAAAACAGAAGACTGGCTGGAAAGGCTGAGAACAGGTTTAGCCAACACCACAGTTCCAGGTGGGAGGAAGAAGCAAAAAGGTCCAGATTCTGGGCCTCCCTGGTGGCGCAGTGGTTAAGGGCTGCGCTGTGGAGCTGTTGGCAGCAGTGATGTGAGTTCGACACCTGGCCAGGGAGATTCCCACATGGTGCGGCAGACCTCTCCTGCCTTGCCCGCTGCTCCCTTCAGCAGTGTATTTCAGTGGATCTGCCTGTTCTGCTTCCTACTCTGTCTCTGGTGAACCCTCTCGCCACCCCCACACCTCTGGCCTATACCCCAGTACTGTATGCATAAATAAACCTTAAAAAAAAAAAAAAGGGTCCAGATTCTCTAGAGTGGCCAGAACCAGTGTGAGGAGAAATATAGCCACCCACTTCAAGACCCACCCTGCTAAGTAACCCTTCTTCCTGTCAGGACCCTCCAACAACCTGCATAATATCTCAAAAATAGTCTCTAATTCGTTTGGAGAAATGACAGTGTGGGCAAGAGAGGAGCAAGGCAGCCAATCCTGTCTACCAGGAACTCGCTGTTTTGGTTATTAGATAAGCTGTCTCTGAATAGAATAGCCCAACACCTCTTAGCCCAGTAGACCTGGCTTTCTAACACTTTCCCCATCCCTCTCTAAGTACTGCCTCATGTATTTTTTTCTTGGCAGTCAAATTTCCTGGAAAAAATAGTGGGCAACCACATCTCCACATTCACATTTGTGATTTAGTTCCCAACCCTTAACAAAGAAATTGCTCACCAATAATTTCGTGTCGCTAAGTCAGATGCACTCTGCAGTCTGCAACATTTGACACTGTTGGCCAAGGCCTCCTTCCTAAATTGGTCTGGATTTTTGGCATCCCTGACAGCACTCTCTCCTAGTCCCCTCCACCCCTTCTCTGGAGCCCTCTTCTGCAGTCTCCTCTGTGGACTCCTTCCTTCCAGCTACCCTTTAAGTATTGGTGTTCCCTGGAGCTTTGTCCTTAAAACTCCTTTTCTCTTCTTACACTAGATACTTGCCCTGGATGGCAATGCCCTGGATGGCATTTACTCCCACATGCCTTCTGTCGTCACCTATTTGCTGCCGTCTTCCAGATTTACCCCTTCAGCTCTGATCTTGCCCCCAGGTCCCCTTTAGGCATCTCCACTGGGATGTTGTACTGGGAGCAGTACTCAGAGTTCTCCGCAAAGGTGTTCCTCAAGATTATTTTTAATGTGATAATGGCAAATTTTATTTTTAAATTGATTTCAACACAGACGTAATACAACAACAAACACATTTACATAATAATTTTTATTATGCAAAAATGTATTATATATAAGATAATTTGGTGGTAAGCAAAAGAAATCCATTCTGACTAGCCAATTTTTCAAATACAATTTATGAGGATACTGAAGCAGCTCAGGGAAGCAAGAGGAATACAGTAGCCTCAGGAAGGGGACCCACAGGGGTCTTAGCAGCAGGAGTTGAACTGCCATTAATATGCCTCACCTTCAAGATCTCCAGCCTTTATCTTCCAAGCTTCCGATTGCTGGGGACATCTGGCTGGCTTATATTAAGTATATACCTCAGATCAATCAGCTGTGGCCAAGCACAGTGTCACCTCGACGTATGAGCTATTTCCAGAAAGGGAGAATCATCACAAACCAAGCAACCATCTCAACTGAGGTATCTTCAACATTCAGCATTCCAAATAACTGCAGATCATCTGAGGTAAAAACGCAAGGTAAGATCCACTTACTAATGCTCAGATACTATTTTCAACTTATCACCTGAGTGGTATGTCATCTACTTGATGATCTCTGTACTGTCTCAGTCTTACCACAAATTCAAATATACTTACATGATTGTGTTGATTAATAAAAATATTTATATTCCACTAACTAAAAGAGGTTCCTTATTTTACTAAAAAAAGTTTCAAGCATACACAAAACAATCTAATAAACCCCCTTATACGCTGATGAGTTTCAACAATTGCCAATTCTTTCATTCTTGCTTCATCTATTTTCCTATTTCATACTTTGGGGTGGAGGGTTGGAGTATTTAAAATAAATTTTGTCATTATATTGAACTAGTAGGTATTTCTAAGGTTATCTGTTAATAAGTAATAACATTGCTTTTAACAGATTTAAAACAATTGCTTAACATCATTTAAATCAATCTGTGCTAATTTCCCCCATTATCTCAAAAACTAAAAAATCCTGAATGAAAAAATAGTGTCTATGGCTTTCAAGCTGTGCTTCTGTTTTTTTTTTTAAACACTTTCATTCATTCATTCATTCATTCAGTAGAACTGGGGTATAGGCCAAAGGGGGGGGGGCGGTGAGAGGATTCACCAGTCAGAGTGGGGAACAGAACAGGCGGATCTACTGAAATACACTGCTGAGGGGGGCAGCAGGCGAACAGGAGAGGTCTGCTGTGCCCTATGTGGGTTAGCTCCCTGGCTGGGAATCGAACTCAGGCCATAGCCTTGATAGCCTAAGACTTAACCTCTAGGCCACCAGGGAGGCCTGTGCTTCCATTTTTTAAAAAATTACTGAGTTTTTTACTCATAAACCCCTGTTGAGGGTTTAAAAAAAGACTTATTTATTTATGCATACAAGCTGGGGTGTAGGCCAGAGGTGGGGGGGGAGTGGAGTGAGAGGATTCACCAGAGAGTGGGGAGCAGAACAGGCAGATTGACTAAAATACACTGCTGAGGGGAGCAGCGGGTGAGACAGGAGAGGTCTGCTGCACTATGTAGGAAGCTCCCTGACCAGGTATCAAACTCATGCTGCAGTGGCTCTGGATAGCTTCATAGTGCTGAGACTGGACGCGCTGCGCCACCAGGGAGGCCATGTCCTACTCTTTTTTGACATTCTCAGCATCAACCTAGGAGGCTCACCAACAAGTGACCGCTCATTGAATGAAAAAATGGGCTGTTAATTCCTGAAGGTTGAAGCTGAGCCTAGAAGAGACTTCATTGGATAAACATAGATCATACTTTCAAACACAGATATTTCAACAGTAAGTCTTACCGAGTATGTCCATAGGCTACTTTACACTTTCACCCCCACTGCCTTTCCCATGGCCCCCACCACTTATTTCATTCCATTTTAGATCCCACCCAACCTCCTTTCAACAGCCATTTTCTATGCCCTGCCACCGCCTACTTTATAGCACTTAGCCCCTCATTCCCACATTTACTCTCATCCCCACTTCAGCATATCTGTTCTTATCCATATTCATCCTTTCCTTTTAGCTACACTATAGGGATGTACACTAAAGCAATCCTCTCAACTGCTACTCTACCCTGTAAGAGATGATAAGTAAGGATTTATCATCCTTATTACAAAAATAAACCCAAAAAAATGGCTCAAAAGAGATTCATTCACTTGTTTATTCAGCAAATATTTATTGCGTACCCTCTATGGGCCTAGCACCAGAACACTGACCCATCATCAAATTTATAATCTAATGAAAATAAAGAGGTATTAAACAAATAAACACACAAACCTATAAGAGCAAATTGTAAAAGTACTATGGAGGTAAAGAACTGAGACACACAAGAAAAACTTACTGTAGTGGGGAATCTACTGATACTGGATACAGCAGGCAGAGCTGGGAAGAATGGCCCAGCGAAGGAGCAGCTGGACCATTCCATGTATGTATAAGGCTGGGAGGCTGGCAAAGGGCTGACTCCTTCAAAGAAGTGAAGGGAGACCATGTGGTTGCAGCAAAATCAGAGTGGGTGAGGGCAGCTGAAGAGGCCCAAGCCAGGCAAAAGCAAGACCATGTGGGACCTTGTGCACCACAGCAAAGATGGGTTCTAAGTGCAAATGGTTCTGATGCTGCAACTACTTTATTCTTTCTCCTCTCATATGTGAGTGTGTGTGCCAAGTTCCCAGCCAACCTACCAGTCTCTCCAAAGCCAATTTATGGCACACAGTATTGCCAAATAAATATTCTGACAAAGGCAGCTCTCATTTTCCCTCTCAAAAAACATAAATAGCTCCCTCATTTCTACTACCTTGCCTGAGTTTTCAAGTCCACCATACCCTACATTCTACTCTCAGACCACAGAAATTGCTCTCCAGTATCAATAATGACCCCCAATTATCAACCCAGTGAATTTCCCCTCTTTCTTCATTATTTCACAGCTATCTGCAAGATCTCATTTCTTCATTCAACCAGGGGTTTTTAACTGCAGTCCACATACCATAAAATTTGGAGGTCCAAGAAGTTGTATGAAATTTTAAGTCACTGATATTTTCAATAATATCTAACATGCTGAAATTTAATTTTGTGTGTAGGAATCTTTGGAATACTAGCAGTACTTATAAAGCTATCCTCACTGGAAATCAAAAATTAATATTTTCATATCACATTCATAGCCATCTCAAACTATCTCCACAACTATGGGAATTGTTAGACTTGTCGATTTGTTAGACCTGTCAATAAATCATTTTATTTAATGTATTAGTTAAGAGCACATGTCTTGTACTAATAAGTAAACACGTACTAGATCATTACATTTCTTTAAATAGGTCTATAATTTTATGTTATTTACAAATGTATCAGACAAGATGCAAAGGCTCTACCGAACTGTCAAAGTCCATGCCACCAAGTAAAAAACTCCTGACTAGTCAGTCACTCATTCAACAAATACAAAGCCCTCTCTTTGGGCTTCCTATTATTTTGTCCTGCTTTTTCTTCTTGTTTATTGCTCTTCCATTGGCTCCATTTCCTATTCTTGACAAAGATCAATCCTTGATCTACAATTGTTTCCACTGCTTTCCTTATAAATCTCACTTACCTACATGACTGATTCAAACATCAACTCAAAGATGACTTCCAAAATCTACCTCTTCTAATTTTTCTCTCCAACTTCAACCCTAGATCTTAAACGACCTGCTGTGTCTACCAACCAGAATAACATGCCATCCAGAAGCAGACTGCCTGGACTCAAGACTCACCTTTGGTCAGGTGTGACCATGAGAAAATTACCATCTCTTGCTTCCACTGAAAAGTGGGATGACAGCAATATTATTTACTACATAGGGTTATAAGGGTTGAAAGAGTTAATATATCTAAAGCACTTATAATAATGTCAGACACGTTTCAAGAGTCTCATCTCTTGCAGACCCCTGACATTTTTGACACTAACAAGTATACTAGCCATTTAGGGATTAAAAAAATAGACTTCCTAATCTAATGCCATAATTCTGATCAAGTCATTGCTTATAAACTTATTTCCACTGGATCCAAACTCACCGGTGCCTGAAACCCTCACAAGATTGACCCCCCAAATTTGCCTTCATCTTTTCTCCCTCTATAAGCTATAAGATATACTTGTAGCTTATATTCTATTCTGGCCAGGCTGGACTGCACTGCACTCTGTGAAAATGACCTGTGCTGTTCTGATTCTGCCTTTCCTCACACCATTCCAATACATATGTGATAACGATTTTGTCTTACTATGATTATTTCCCCAACACTCTGCCTCATAACACATATATTTTAATCTTATCTAAATCACGGATACTGAAGCATCAACTTCCTTCAACATTTGCTCACTTTGTCTCTCATACTGAATATGCCAGAAAATGAGGATATTAAGGGGGAAAAAAAGTACAACATTGTGGGGTTCAGGTCTCAAATTAAAGTCTAGTAAGGGAGAGAAATAATCTTGTAAGTACCACTCACAATGAAAAGTGCAACTGTAAGAGGGACATCAAAGAATGAGCAGTCAGTTCCATTTGGGAGGCAAAAGTACGATTTTTTGGATGATGGTATTTGGACCACAAGGGGGAAAGCCTGTTCCATGTAGAGAGAGCACTATGTGAAAAATACAGAGTCACCAAACAATATAGTGGGTCTGGGGAATGGTTTGTTATGGCTGGAGACAGGGACCAGGAAGAAATAGCCAGACATGAGGCTGGCAAATCCAGGAGTTTAGATTTTATCACAAAGGCAATGAGGAATTAATATAGGGCTTTAAACAGCATCATGTGGCCAGAGTTTTATTTTGGAAAGGTCACTTCTGGCAGAATTGTGGCAGTGGCAGAGAGGAAAATCTAGAGCAGTACTATTCAATGGAACTTTCTGTGATGATGGAAATGTTCTATAATTTGTGCTGTCCAACTGACAGCAACTAGCCACATGTGGTTAATGAAAAGGTCAAGTGTGGCTGATACAACTGAGGAACTAAATTAAAAACTGTATCTAAACAATAAGTCTAATGGGTATAAAGAGAAAAAAAAATCAAAAATGAACTCTCAGATTCCAGTCTTCATGACTGAATAGCAGCCATCGGCCAGGAAAATAAGGAATGAGGCCTATAATGCACACAGACTTCATCAATTTGGAACCTGTTGAAGTATCTGAGGATCATCCAAGTGATATTTAGTAATAAGTGGGCATCCCTGGGGAAAAAAACAGAAGACTGGCTGGAAAGGCTGAGAACAGGTATAGCCAACACCACAGTTACAGGTGGAAGAGGTAAAAGGGTCCAGATTCTGGGCCTCCCTGGTGGCACAGCGGGTAAGAGCTATGCTGTAGAGCTGTTGGCAGTGGCGACCCAAATTCAATGCCCAGTCGGGGAGAATCCCACATGGCATGGCAGACCTCTCCAGCCTCGCCCGCTGCTCCCCTCCAGCAGTGTATTTCCGTTGATCTGCCTGTTCTGCTCCCTGCTCTGTCTCTGATGAACCCTCCCGCTGCCCCACGCCTCTGGCCTGTACCCCAGCTTGTATGCATAAACAAATAAATAAATAAATCTTTAAAAAATATTTAGTAAAAAGTTTAGCTCAAGAAAGTTGTTGTAACTGGGCCTCCCTGGTGATGCAGCGGGTTAAGTCACAGCACTATGAAGCTATCCAGAGCCCCACGTAGCACAGCAGGCCAGTCCTGCCTGGCCCACTGCTCCCCTCAGGAGTGTATTTCAGTTGATCTGCCTGTTTTGCTCCCCACTCTGTCTCTAGTGAATCTTCTCACTGCCCCATACCTCTGGCCTACACCCCAGCTTGTATGCACAAATAAATAAATCTCTAAAAAGAAAAAGTTGTAACTAACAATAGACTTCAGAGGTTTAGAGTCACTGAATGATATCGAAGATGAACAGACCTAGATGCAAACTAAGGAAAAGTTCTGGCAAACATCCAGGCCTAGAACTGGGCTAAAGAGGAAAAGTCCACAAAGCCAGACTGGAGAGGAACAGTTGAACAGGTAGGGAAAGAAAGAAGTGAAAGTGGTCACAGAAATCAAGGGCGTAGAGAATTTCGAGAAGGAAGCATATCAAATGTCAAATGATTCAAACAGGTCAAATAAGGTGAGAACTGAAAAGTGCCTCCCCACTTTGCCAATTGGGAGGTCCTTGGCGACATGTGACAGAACAGTTTCAGTAGTGGAAGAAATGGGATGAAAAGTGGGGATAAGGCAGAGTAAAGAGAGTCTACACAATGACGCAATACCGATTATTTTTTTTTCCTGCGGGGAGGGGTGGGTCTGGAGGGAGGTGCATAAGGGACAAGGTAAGAAATCCCATGGGTAGAAAATGGTTATCAGCTTCAGGCAGATCAAAGGAAAGGAATTACCTTAAACGCAAAAGAACTTCTAGATTACAGGAGGGAGATAAAAACCAGTTTTTGCAAGGTGGCCTTTCTGTTCTGTTTTTGACGGAGAATAAGGATTAGGGATTACAAAATGAAAATCTAGACCATACTGTGAAGATCAAAAGGCAGACTACTGGCTATAAACAAGCTACAGACTACACAGATTTTATATATAAATATATTTTTTCAATGACAAGTGAACGATCCGTAACATACCTGGATTTTTATGGGACTGATTCGAGATTGAAAGAGTGGAGGGCAAAGCTTCGGGAAAAAGTAGAAGAGTATTAGCTTAAATAATCAAGTATGAGGTTAGAAGTAAAACTGATGAGAAGGCTAAAGTTGGACTGGCAGGTCTCGAAGTTTAGGCAGAGTCAGGGGAAATAAAATTGTGAAGCTGCCTAAAACAAAAAAGCCAAACAAAACGCCTACACGTAACGCCCACGTTTACAGCCCGCGCCTCACCTCCCCAACAGCAGCACAAGGGAGAAAAATTCCCTTCTGCGTGGTCGAACCACACTTCGCCGGGGGAGGAGGGAGGAGGGGCGACCCACCCTGTAAACCCTCACATCTCCGGGTTCAGGCTCCATTCTCCTTCACTGACAACGGCTTGGCTCCGCGCGTCTTCGCTGGACTCTGGCCAAGGCATGCCAACCAGCGACTTAACACTTGGGGAAAAGAAACCAAGTCAGGCCGCCCGGGGCCGCTCCGCGAGGCCGCCGTCAGCGGAAGAGGCCACCGAGGCAGGAGGTCGGCGCACCGCGCCAGCCCCACCCACTGCGCGCGCTCCGAGCCCCGCCGCAGGAGCTGCGGTTCCGGCTCCGACGCCTGCGCGCTGCGGCTCTCCCCGCGGCCGCTGGTGCTGCTTTCCCCTCCCCCAAGCCAGTCGCACCCTTGCGCCTGCGCAGTGCACCTTCTCGGGCTGCGGCAGCCATGCTGAACCCGTACGGAGACGCGAGTGGGGGGGACAGGGTCGACGACAGCGGGATAGCAAGCCGGGGATATGGAGAAGCAGCGGCCTTACTGCATTCTGGGTCTCCGGAGATAGGCCCGGGCCACAAGGGCACTTTGGCCCTTTGCGCGACCCCCAGGAATCTTTGGAAAAGTGGCCCTTCAGGCGGGGTGTGGGGGTGAAAAGGGACGGTCCCACGTGACCCGGGCCAGCCAATCTGCGTGCTGCTGACGTGGCCGCGCGGCCCCGATGCTCTCCCCACCCCCCAGCTTGGTCGGGAAGGGAGGGGCTGGGGGCTACGCCCCCTCCCCCAACACAGCTCCAGTTTCCGGGGGGGTGACACCCCAGATTACATCCTCCCCCCGCACCAAGCCGAGGGGAACATTGGAGCCCCCTTGGAAGGTCCCAGGATCCAGGTGAGAAGGGGCCCTTGGGGGGAAGGGATGTTGTTAGTCATTTAAGTGTTTAACCAATGGTGGGGAGTCCGAGAGGAAGATTCTTGGGGTTCGGAGAAGAATCCTGAGGGTGGGAGGATTTGTCCTTCAAACAGTTTACAGCCAATGAGAGAGTGGAAGGGGGCGAGCGGGAGAGGGCCCCTCGGATGGGGGAGGGGAATGGCCAACCTCGTGCCTCCTTACAATTAGAGGGCAAAGGGGCGTGGGGGCCGTGTGCACCCCCCCCCCAAGTCCACTCATTCCCTGGGGGTCGTGGAGCCCGGAGCCAGGTGAGGTTTCCCTTTGGTGGCCGGAGGGTGGGGTGACCCGGCGGGCTGAGGAGTGGGAGTGGTGCCTGTAGCTCCTACTCGTGGGTACGAATGTTTGGAGTCGGCAGCCGGACTGCTGAGCTTGTTCCCGGGCGCCCACTCCCGTTCTCCCCAGGGACTCTGGAAGGAGCACCTCTGTGCCTCCTTTGTGTCGGGGCTGCGAGCCCGCAGTCGTCACATGGCGCGCTGGAGACTAGCTTCGAATCGCGCGTCCCCACCGTGTGCATTCACGTGGACGCGGCCTGCGGGGCCCCTGCGCGGGCCTCGTGGCCCCGGCGGGGTCTCGCCGGCGTGTCCCCCCCGGGCTGGGAGGGCTGACGGGCCGAGAGCGGACCCCACAGTGGGGTCCACTCGGGAGCAGACAACAGGCCCGAGGTGCGTGCAGGGAGGGCGGTAGGAAGCTCGGGGTGAGCCAGGAGGGAGCGAGCTCTAGGACCTGGAACGATTACAGCTCACGAGGCTTCGGGTTTCTCGGGGTGGCGTCGCTGGCCGCCTCCCCTCCCCCACCCTGAACAGTTCTCCCCTTGTGCCCCGCGGGGGAGGGAGCGGAAAGCAGGGAAGAGTTACTTTTCCAAATTACTGAGTAGCGGTGGCCTCCCCAGTGACTCACGTGGGGGAAGGGAGAATGGGGAGGGAGCGGGAGCCGTGATTTTCCGGAATGAAGGGAAATAAGCCCGGGTACTGTCTGGCTGCCCTTTCGCTTTCTAAGGCCCAGTACTTTCTCGGCCTGAGTCTCCCCCCCCACCCCCCCGGGCCCTCGGTGCAGATTTGCGGGGACGCGCCGGCTTGGGAGGCCGGGCCACGAGGGGGAGGGGGTGGGGGAGGGGACGAGGCCCTCTCGAAGTTGCTGTGTCATTGCCCTCCCTGCGGCAGCCACCCCGGCGGCCCGCTAGTATTTGGGGGCCGAGGCCGGGATCCCTGGCAGGGTGGAGGGGGAGGTAGGGGGCGAGAGTCTGTTTCCCCGGTGCGCGCTTTCCCCCGCAGAGTTTGCCAGACTCGGTGGTGGAGAAGACGGGAGATTGACGGCCATTTTAGACGCAGTAACCGAGGTTCGGGACAGAGAGCTGCTGCGAAGGAGGGAGGGTGACGTGGTTGGGGCCCAAGGACCTAGGCCTCACGAGCCCTTCCTGGGGTGGGGGGTTCTTTGATCGTAGACTTACATTTTTTTAATAGACAGTTTTTACTTCCGTGGTTGCCAGATAAGGGGAAGGGGGGAGACCTCCCGCTAAAGCCCAAGTGGGGGAAATTCTTTCACTCTCCCTGAGGGGTGGGGCGGGGGAAGCCCCGGACAGGGCCTTAAGGATCCTGACCTTGTGTTCCGGCACTTTATTCAATCTCAGTTCAACCCTATTCAGATAACCCGATAGTCGGGAGGACTTAGGTGAGCGGGTAGGGGGGAGGGGGAGAAACTGATCTCCCAAAATGGTTCCTGCCCCTCCTAGGAGGCGGACGGCCCGGGGGGAGGGGAGAAGGGGAGAGAAGGGGGGAGGGCTAGTCTGAGCCGCAGCAGCCGCCTCCTCCGCTCGCCCTCCTCCCTGGCGCTGACCGATGGACCAGCCGCTCCGTGGGGAGGACTCCGGACCCCGGTGGGGGGATGGGGGGGCTCTTCTGTCCCCCCTGGGGCTGAGGGAACCTAAGGAGGGGCGTGCGGGCCTGCCCTGGGGGTGGGGAGGGCGGGGAGCGTGGGGAAAGGTCTGAGCTCGCCGGGAGGGGGAGGATTCGCCCCTCGCAGGACTTGTTTTTTCCGCTCTGAGCCAGACTCCGGAATGAAGTGTGGGGAGGAGGTGGGTTTCATTTTCTAGAGGAGAGGGGTGCGTTTGGAGATTTTGCTCCCACTTAAGGGCTGCCGAGGTTGCGTCGAGCTGGCAGGTATTTGTATTGAACTGCAGGTATGCGTGGGAACTGGAGAGGTGCTTGGGGCAGAAGTTTTGGGAACGTATACAGTTTCGTTGCCTTGTGGGGAAGAAGCCTTTGGGAGTTTGATAGGTCATGGAGTTTTGCCATATTCTTTCGATTATTTGACCTGGGGAAGGTCGGGACGGATTTTAAGACTCGGGCATGCCTGTGTGTTTTCGTGTGGGGCATGGTTAGGCGTGTTCTATTCCATTATTGCGTTGGAGCCCCTTTAGCTGTTAGCCAGAGTAGAGCAGGCCATGGCTTCTAAGATGGCGTCTTCTTCTTCGTTTCAGTTTCTTCGCTGCAGCGGCCTCACAGACGGGAACGAGCAGCCCGGCGTCCTGTGGCCACACCCTGGCGGCCTCGGCAGCTACGCCCCCGCGGCCCCTCCACTTTTCCGGGTCTGGCCAATGGAGGAGCTACGAATGGCACGACCTGCCCGAGCCTGGCGGTCGCCGGTCACACCGGGCTGGGACGCCTGGGAAGACTTTGTTGGAAGGGGAGGCGGGGAGAGGGTGCTGCACCCCGTGCTGCACCCCTGCCACCCTCCCTCTTTCCCTGGAGTCGCCGAACCACCGCGCGGCCAATTGGCTAGGAGCTGTGGCGGGTTCCCGCTTCCTTATGGGTCTGTGCCGCACTCTTCTGCCTGGTGACCGACGCTTTGGAAATGGAGGTTGTGACGTCATCGCTCCAGCCGACCAATAGAAAACGCTCCCGCGGAGAGGCGTTCCTCCTCCTCCGACTCTGCTTCTTCACGCGCGTGAGCGAGCGTGAGCGCGCAGAGGGGTTGGGGGAAGTCTCGAGCACGGTGGCGCGCATGAGCGGCGAAGCTCCGCCCCCCTGCCTATATATAAAGGGCTGGCGCGGGGCTCGGCGGCGCCATTTCGCGCTGGAGTGGAGCAGCCTCTAGAACGAGCTGGAGGATTCTGCCTACCGATACAGAGCCTTCGAGTCGTCGGGGGCCGCCATTACAATCCACGTCCATCCGCTTGGAAATGGCTTTCGTCCCGGCCTATAGCCGGACCCGGCGGACAGTACAGACCCCATAGAAGCCCCCGAAGCTCCCCTTTTTCGGGCCCCGCCCAGTCCTCGGAGTCTGTCCACCCCCTCTACTCCGCCCTCAAGAGGATTTCAAAGATGGAGGCGGCGGCTCCCTAAACCACTTTTCGTGTTCATCCGCCTCCATCCGAGATCGAATCGGGACCTCGTCCACTCCGGACGGTCCCAGCAGGAAGAGGGGATCCTTGCAGACCAACAGCGGGCAATATTGACGACGGTGTCTGGGATCGGGGGCCGTCCTAGGGTTTGAAGAGTTCGTGCCCCCCTTGCTCGCCCGCCTCAGCTGAGGCCGCCGCCATTTTCTTGCTGTCCGCCTCCTGCAGAGCGCGCCAAGCTGCCGGGAGCTCGCCGAGAACCAGAGGAGGAGACTGTTTTCGTGCCGGCGCGGCAGGGGGGGTTGTCGCCTGGAGGGCCAAGGGCAGCGGCCCCCCCCTACTTCTCGGGTTATGCTGAGCCGGGCGATAAGGGGAACCGAGGCCACCCGGACTTTCCGCGCCTGAGGGCAGCGCCGGTTCCCCGCGGTCAAGATGCTGCAAAACGTGACTCCCCACAGCAAGTACGTACACCCCGCGAGCCGCGTGTGGGAGGGGGGACGTGGGGAGGACTGCGGCACGGGGGTGTGGGACGTCGGGTTCGGAAGGGTGTGCGGGCCCGGCTCCGGCGCGCCGCTCTTGCGTTGCGCGGCTGTTGGTTCCCGGGGCGCGCGGAGGGGGTTGAGCGACGGTTTGGAACGGTCGTAGCGGCCCAGATACTGCGTATGGAGGGAGCGCAGGTTGTCAATTTGTGGGCGTTACTTTTCCCGCCGTCCTCCGATCTTAACTGAGACGGGCCGGGGTTAGGTTGGCAGCGGGATGGGATGGGGGCAGGACGGACGTTGATTGGAGAGCAGGTCCGGCTCGTAGTGGGTCTGGTGTCTAGAGACAGTTTGTCATAAGCCTGGCGGGGGAGGAGTCCGTGGCCCCGTCTAGTGCCTTGTGGGGTTGCCATGGTGAACAGAGCTTCGGGACTGGCAACAGGGTGTCTAGAGTAGGTTATAGAGGGACTCCTCGGCGCAGCCTTTGCATTCCAGATGTTCAGGGCAGGTCGTGAAAGCTTGGAGTTGAGCCACTGAATCGGTTTTGTTTTGGGGTGTGTATTTTGTTTGGAGAGGTTTTTTTTGATAGCGTTGAGAAGTTTCTCTCAGGGCAGGAGGGTGGAGCTAAAGCTATCTAGTCCAGCTCTGCAGATGTAAACAATGAGATCTAGGTGTGCTGTCTTTAGTCCTGGCTTTCGGTCCTGTGAAGCAGCAGGGAGAAAGAACATAAACTTGAACCGCTTAGTCTTTGCTATCCAGAATTGATTCTACAGCAGGAACTTAATGGAACCTGTATTTCTTGACAGGGTAGGGGGTGGTCTTTCAGGGAACTCGCTGACCTTGACTGGCTTATTTTTTTTTTTTTTGCTTTTTTTGAGGGGAGGAGCCTGACTTTGTGAATGACTTACAGCGTTTTGCAGCTGGATTGTATGGCAAATGCTCTTTAAATTTTCTCAATTGGTGGTTTTCCGTTAGATATGTGTTTTATTTTGTACTTTGAAATTATCTATGCAAAGCTTCTGGAGGGTACTGGGGTCTTCTGCCCAGATTCAGTTAGGTGTTTCCTCAGCATTTTTTTCCTCCCTATTTTGTTCCTTTTTTTTTTTGCCTGCTTCCCTCAGGCTCAACCACCATGGCAACCACCTAGCCCCTAGTGAGGGAGGAAGCTTGGGGCCAGAATTGCTAGGCTCCACCCATTTTGCTTAAGTCTTTTATACTTAAGGCTGGTTCTTAGATAATATGCTTTATCTGAAACAACCTTCTATGCAAAAAAATAAGAAAAAAAATACATGGTAGATCTTGTCAGACTCCAGAAAGTAGCTGTATGGAAAATTAGGAACCATAAAGTGTACTGGGGGAGTAAGGTATACAAGAAAAGCTCCAGATTGGAGACTGCATGTAGATGTCTATGAGTTTGACTCCCAAGCCTGGACTTACTGGGTGTTGTAGTTTGCACAGGTTCCTAAATTCTATGAGATTATGACGTCTAATATTGTTTCCCTTCTCCACAGGCTCCCTGGGGAGGGGAATGCAGGGTTACTGGGGCTGGGCCCAGAGGCAGCAGCTCCAGGGAAAAGGATTCGAAAGCCCTCCCTGTTGTATGAGGGATTTGAGAGTCCCACGATGGCTTCAGTGCCAGCTTTACAACTGACCCCTGCCAACCCACCACCCCCGGAGGTGTCCAATCCCAAAAAGCCAGGACGGGTTACCAACCAGCTGCAATACCTACACAAGGTGGTGATGAAGGCTCTGTGGAAGCATCAGTTTGCGTGGCCCTTCCGGCAGCCTGTGGATGCTGTCAAACTAGGTCTGCCGGTGAGTAGAGAGATTAGAGAATGGGGGGAAGTATGGGAATGAAAAAGAATGTGTGTGAGTGGAGGTGGGCTGTCTTAGTATAGGTGCTGCGGCCCCTAGGGAGTTCCCTCACCCCTGTAGAGCAGATAGCCACCAGATTTCTAGATTCTTGGTCCTTCGTGTTTGATCTATCTGCTTGCTATCTTGGCATCTCTCATTGTGCCCTCCATGTGTCCTTCCTTAACTTTTGTGCCCTGGCTCCATTTTACAGATTCCCACCCCGGGTTGGGAGAGGACCACGGTGGCCAAAATTCTTAGCTTCTTCCTCTCCCTCATGCAGCCCATGGATAGCCAGCCCCAGAGGTAATGTCACAGGATGGGATAACCTTCCAGAGTGGTTGGGATGTGGGTGGATAGAGAAAGGCAGTAGGTGTCTTCCCAATGGGTGTTAAGAATCTTGTTCCCCTCCTTTTTCTTTCTTCCTGCCCTGTAGTTTAATTGGGGCCGCAGTTTAGGGGATTAAGTACTCCTTGTTGACCCTGTGTGTATGTATGTGTGTGTGTGTGTGTGTGGGTTGGGATCAGTTATTTGCCTAGGAGAACAGGTCTTTATTATACAGTGGTTCTGACCTAGCATTTTTTTCTTTAGGATTATCACAAAATTATCAAGCAGCCGATGGATATGGGTACTATTAAGCGGAGGCTTGAAAACAACTATTACTGGGCTGCCTCAGAGTGTATGCAGGATTTTAATACCATGTTCACCAACTGTTATATTTACAACAAGGTGAGGGGTGTTTTCTGTATTTAGTAGATGGGGAAAAGGGTGCTCTACTGATGCTATGTCTATGTAATATTAGTCTTATACTCAGAATAGACAGGTTCTAGAAAATCTGAACTTCAAAGGATGTCAATGTATTATACTATGGCTTCTGAGATCCGGAGTTAAAGGTTATTCAAGTAGAATACTTTTCAGACATGGGATGATTGACCCTTTTCCAGAAATTTTCAGAGACTTAAGCAGAATCATCTTTTCAGCTCTCCTTTCTCTTATTCCTGAACTTTTTTCGACAGTTAGGAGAGAAAATGGAAATTAGTGGCTCAGGATTATAGGTAATTTTTAGCCCTTGATAAAGTTTTCTGAACAGGGTGGTGGTATCTGGGAGTAGGAATTTCTCTGAGGGGAAAACAAATGTTTTTTTTTGGCGTTTACATTTGTTCATTTGTGTTTATTTTGTACACAGCCCACAGATGATATTGTCCTGATGGCACAAACGCTAGAAAAAATCTTCCTGCAGAAAGTCGCATCAATGCCACAAGAGGAACAAGAACTTGTGGTGACAATCCCTAAGAACAGCCACAAGAAGGGGGCCAAATTAGCAGGTAAGAAGAATTGAAGTTTTGCTTGTGTTCCCTAAAAGTTAGGAGGAATGATCAAACTTAATAACCGTTTTTCTTTTTTTCCCCTAGCACTCCAGGGCAGTGTCACCAGTGCCCATCAGGTGCCTGCTATCTCATCCGTGTCTCACACAGCCCTATATACTCCACCACCTGAGATACCCACTACTGTCCTCAACATTCCCCACCCATCTGTCATCTCTTCACCTCTTCTCAAGTCCTTGCACTCCGCTGGACCCCCGCTCCTTGCTGTGTCTGCAGCTCCCCCAGCCCAGCCCCTTGCCAAGGTATAGTTCCGTGGACTAATTTTGGGCATTGGGGAGGGAAAGATGGTGGATCTCTGAGGTAAAAGGCCGCCCTCTTGGTTTTTTCTGCAGAAGAAAGGGGTAAAGCGGAAAGCAGATACCACCACCCCTACACCTACAGCCATCCTAGCTCCTGGTTCCCCAGCCAGCCCCCCTGGGGGTCTTGAACCTAAGGCAGCAAGGCTTCCTCCTATGAGAAGAGAAAGTGGCCGCCCTATCAAGCCCCCACGCAAAGACTTGCCTGATTCTCAGCAACAACACCAGAGCTCAAAAAAAGGAAAGCTCTCAGAACAGTTAAAACATTGCAACGGCATTTTGAAGGAGTTACTTTCTAAGAAGCATGCTGCCTATGCCTGGCCTTTCTATAAACCAGTGGACGCTTCTGCCCTTGGCCTGCATGACTACCATGACATCATTAAGCACCCCATGGACCTCAGCACTGTCAAGGTACCCACTGCATGGGGCAGATGGGATGCTCAGGCAGTGATTGGAGCCTAGGGATCAATAAAACAGTCTGTTGGGCGTACGGCCATCTTTGATTCTTGGTATTTTACTTTTATAAAATAGTAATGGGGGCAGAATGTCAAGTATATAAGAGTGCGTGTTTCCTGGATCTTGAAAACATCTGTTGGGTTTTTTTCTTGTGAGCAACACTGTTCATCTACAGTTAAGTCATGCTTATTGGAATCATTGGGTTAGAGGATGTGGGGGTGGAAGGATAGTCAGATCTCCCACCTTTTCCTGTCACCTAGAAATGATTTTTTTTTCTAGACATAGATATTTCTTCAACCTACCCAAATATCAAATATCTTTGACTTCAAACTTGCACCCCAGGGCATAAATCCTTAAGGTCATCCCTACTGTGCTCTCAAGAGAGGGGCTACCCTTGCGGTGTCTGGGGTTGGCAGGGAAAGGTGAGTCTCCCTGCCTGTGCAGCTTCTGATGCTGCCTCCTTCTGCAGCGGAAGATGGAGAATCGTGATTACCGGGATGCACAGGAGTTTGCTGCTGATGTGCGGCTTATGTTCTCCAACTGCTATAAGTACAATCCCCCAGACCACGATGTGGTGGCTATGGCACGAAAGCTACAGGTGAGTGTCAAGGTTGGAGTTTAATGGGTCTGGGGAGGTGGTCATCTGTGCTGTACCTTTAATGGGAGGATCTTCCAGTCTCACAGTTGCAGATTGGAGCAGTACCACCACACTGCATGTAGGGCTCTGTCCACCAGCATGGTTTTGAGTCCACCTCTCTTTCTAGGATGTATTTGAGTTCCGTTACGCCAAGATGCCAGATGAACCTTTGGAGCCAGGGCCTTTACCAGTCTCTACTGCCCTGCCCCCTGGGTTGGCCAAGTCATCTTCCGAGTCCTCTAGTGAGGAAAGTAGCAGTGAAAGCTCTTCTGAAGAAGAGGAGGAAGAAGATGAGGAGGATGAAGAAGAGGAGGAAGAGAGTGAAAGCTCTGACTCTGAGGAAGAAAGGGCTCATCGCTTGGCCGAACTACAGGAACAGGTACTTTGTCACAGTTCAGTTTGCTGGGTAAGACATTTAGGCCCTTCCTGTACCCAACTTCCCACTGATTTTTCTTCCCCTCATTTCACCTCTGATTCTTTAGCTTCGGGCAGTACATGAACAACTGGCTGCTTTGTCACAAGGCCCAATATCTAAGCCAAAGCGGAAGAGGGAAAAAAAAGAGAAAAAGAAGAAACGGAAGGCAGAGAAACATCGAGGTCGAGCTGGGGTAGATGAAGATGACAAGGGGCCTCGGGCCCCCTGCCCGTCTCAGCCCAAGAAGTCCAAGAAAGCAAGTGGAAGTGGGGCTGGCAGTGCTGCTACACTAGGTGCTCCTGGTTTTGGATCTTCTGGAGGAGGTGGCACCAAGTAAGTTGGAGTGGCAGGGAGGATGCTTTCTCTAAAGTTTTGTGTGAACAGCCGGGTAACAAGTAGAGATTTTGAGGACTGGTAACTCAAAACACTCAACTTTGTGTCCTGTCAAAAGTAATCTTGGGCAACATGTAGACGTAAGTATAGATATTGGAATAAAATTTGATTTACAGAAGCAAGTGGCAGGTTAGATTTTTCCTGCTTTTCTAAACCAGCTTATCCATATGAGTGTTTTTCTTGCTTTCCATGGTGGGATGGGTAAATAGTGCTTTGAGGGGCGAGAATTGGCACCCGTGTCAGTATTAACCTATGTCTAATTTAAAGGTCAAAGTAAATGTAAAAAAAATGCCTCACTTACATATAAGATGCTCTGTCTCCTTAATGTTGTGTCCTAGTAGCCCATTTCTGAATTCTCTTAATAGAAAACCTTCTTCAGACTCCTCGGGAGATCTGAGTTAGTCTATAGGTTGAACAGTGAAAACAAAACATGTTTGGAGAGGATGTTTCCCCAAATGACAATTTTCTTTTGTTCATAGGCTGCCCAAAAAGGCCACAAAGACAGCCCCACCTGCCTTGCCTACAGGCTACGATTCAGAGGAGGAGGAAGAAAGCAGACCCATGAGTTACGATGAGAAGCGACAGTTGAGCCTAGACATTAACAAATTACCCGGGGAGAAACTGGGTCGAGTTGTGCACATAATCCAGGCCAGGGAGCCCTCATTACGAGACTCAAACCCAGAAGAAATTGAGATTGATTTTGAAACACTCAAGCCATCCACACTTAGAGAGCTTGAGCGCTATGTCCTTTCCTGCCTCCGGAAGAAACCTCGGAAGCCCTACAGTGAGTATGAGATACGGTCCCCTAGTTGTTCCAACAGTCCTCACGGTTTTGAGGATAATTTAGAAAATGGTAAATGGAATATGCTTGATGTGTTGCTGCTTGTCAGCTCCAGGTGTAATTGTTGACACCAGATGTTCAAGAAAGGGACTTGGCACTGCTGGGGTGCAGTAAAACTTAGAATTCTTGCAGCAATTTTAGTCCTGATGTTTCACTTTCTAGCCATTAAGAAACCCGTGGGAAAGACAAAGGAGGAATTGGCTTTGGAGAAGAAGCGGGAACTAGAAAAGCGGTTACAAGATGTTAGTGGGCAGCTCAATTCCACCAAAAAGCCCCCTAAGAAAGGTGAGTATGTTCTGTAAGCTACTGCGTATTCACTACATTCATGCTTATTACTGTTGGAGACAAATGTAGATCAGATTTAGATTTTAATCTTTAACTTTGTTCTGCAGCGAGTGAGAAAACAGAGTCATCATCAGCACAGCAAGTAGCAGTGTCACGCCTCAGTGCTTCCAGCTCCAGCTCTGATTCCAGTTCCTCCTCCTCATCATCATCCTCTTCGGACACCAGTGATTCAGACTCAGGCTAAGGGGCCAGGCCAGATGGGGCAGGAGGCTCCGCAGGACCGGACCCCTAGACCACCCTGCCCCACCCCTTTTCCCCCTTGCTGTGACACTTCCTCATCTCACTCCCCTCCCCCCCACTGTAGGAGAGCTGGCTCTGCAGGGGGAGGGGTACAGGGACATTTACTGAAGGAAGGACATAAATGGACAAAAAAGATGTTTGAGTTCCCAGCCCCATTGAGAGTGACCTCTTGGGCATAGAGCCCCCATTCAAAATGACTGGGGCGGGGCAGGGGTACAGGGTGGGAATATTGGGTAAAGGCCCTGATACAGGGTTACCTGAGGCCACAGCTGCCCTGTTCACTTGTAAAGGCCCTGTTTTGAGGTTGTTCGTTCTAATTTATTTTAAGCTAGGTTAGGCTGAGGGGTGTGGGGCCATTGTCCCCTCAGCCTCCATGGGGAGGGAAAAAGGGGGAGCTCTTTTTTTACGTTGACTTTTTTTTTCTACTCTGTTTCCCCTTTTCCTTCTGCTCTTGGGGCCCCTAGGGGTTTCAGTCATCTCCCCATTTGGTTCCCTGGATTGTCATTGTCTTTGTTGATTCTAACTTGTAAATAAAGAAAATATTATTCAAGTTCTGAGTTACGAAGATAATTTGTGTCTGTAGTCCTTGAAAAAGGAACATGATAGAATTGTCTTGAGAATTCTGAGGAATGTGTTGCTGATGGGGGAAAAACCACCCTGTAGGTGTCTTAAGTTTTTAAACAAGTAGACTACTGAGGTGACACCAGAGGTGGGGTGGGAGGAGCCAACTTTGGGTAGTTTTTGCATGGGGAATCTGCCAGCGGGTGGGTGTGTCTTGCCTTCATCTAGGATTGCAGATGTACAGAAGTCTGCGTGGTTTTAATAGAATGCTGATTCTCAAGAGCTCAGTGAGTTGAACAAATTAAAATCACAAGAACATGTTTTGTTAATAGGGGGCAGTATGTAGTTCAGGAAGCTGTGGCTGGAGTTCACGACTTTAGAAACAAGTAAAAGGCATTGAATTTGGCTAAATGGATCATAGAAACCTAAGTTTTGAAACAAAAGCTGGGACTTGGAAATGAAAAGCAAATGGGTTTTGCTATAATTTGACAAGGTAGGTAATGGGAATCTGGTAGAGATGATAGGATTTTGAAAGCAACATACTGGTTTTTAATCCTCTTAAAAGACTTCAGTAGAGTTTAAAAACTTGAAATGGTTTTCTGGATTGTGTGCATTTTTAAGTTGAGGCTTGGGCAACAATTTTCCATAGCTCATGAGTGGCTAATAAACAGCTAGCATTGAAAACCACTTAGTCATTTTGCAAGCCCTTAGTATTAAAGCAGGAGAGGGGAGTTTCATGGCGGGGAAACCGCTCATTTTGAGCTCTGATACTCCATGAGAAGTGTGGCAAGAAAGATCTTGAAAATTCAGGTACCTAGAGTTACACTGTGGGGATGGGACTGGAATTACTGAATCTAAAAAGGAGTTAATATCAGGGTAAATATTTCATTAAATGTCTAGAACTATGTCTCATTTCAGAAGGAATATATAGTTTTGGGTTGGCTTGTGCGTAAGATGTTAAAATCGTAACTGTAGGAACTAAGGTCTGGTTACATCCCCATCTCTGCATGGTTTTAGGTTATATATGTAATCAAAATTTGAATTTCTGATACTGTACATTTGGAGGCAGCACCTTAGTGTAGTCCTATAACCTCAGCCAAGAACCTTTGTAAAGGCTGCGAGAGGTCTGGCTCAGCCCCTTGACTGCAGAACACACAAAAATACTTAAAATACCCCAAATATTAGCGAGTTATTTTCTAGTACTTCTAGTTTTCTTCAATATTCATGTATTATCTTGACTTTCCAAAATGGTAGGATTGGTTCTAAAGTGCAGGGAGGCAAGAGTAGATGACAAATACACAGGGATGATGACCATGCAAAGAAAGGCAGAGGCTGGAGTAATAGCGCCACAGCTCAAAGAGCACATGCTCTTTCCAGAGGCTGGAGGAGGCAAGGGTGGATGTTACGAGGCTTTGGCAGGAGCATGGTCCTGTCAAAACCTTGATTTCCTATATCTAGCCTCCCCAAGTCTGTTGTATTTCTAGCCTTCAAATTTCTGTTGTTTTAAACACCCCCCAAACAAATACCCACACCTCATTTGGTCCTTGGTAAAGTCCCTGTAAGTCTTAATTTATGTCATTTAACCTGTGAAGAAATGCGGCAGAGAGGTTAAGAACTTGCCAGAAGTGGCAACCCAGCCAGGGATGCTGGAGGTGGAGTTTGAACTAGCAATTTGACAGCGAGGTCACTACACTAGAATTCCAACACTGTAGGCCACTGGAAGCTGGGAGGCTGTTGGCGATTCGTGCTGGATTTGTGAGCCATTGAGAATGTAGGCAGGAATGATAATTTGTTCTAAATTATCCCCAGTAGTGGTCGATGCCAGCAAGTAAGGAGAGTGGCTGGAGAAAGGAGACAGCAATATGGGTGAGGAGGCCAAGGAGATGTGAAAGCTGTGTAGATGAAATGTATGTGACTATTCGCTGAAAGTTCTTATTTTATCTCCACACATCAAAGGAAGAGCTGAGGTGTATAACCGCTGTATCCCTTGGGTCCCCGCACTTTCCACCAGTGGAAGTTTGATAGTTTGTTGACTAACGGAATGGCAGCCGGCCGGTGGCTCGGAACACACTTGCGTCGAGTCTTGCACCCACCCGGACAGAGGCGCGCCCAGGCTCTTTGGCGCCCCCTGCTGAGCACGTCACCATGGACAAGCTCTTCAATCGCTAATCTAGATACTTTTGACGTGCCCATCTGAGAGTTCTTTACTTTTTACTCTTCTGTATCTCTGCTCTTGAAACGTGAGCCTTCGCTGTGATGGCGCAGAGGTCCTAACCCTGATCTCTGAAGTGTCTCCTGTGGCTTCCCCTGCCTCCTTTGACACCACCCGTCCCTAGCTCTCATGCTCCTCAGCTTCTCAATGCTTGGTTCATGTCTGCCACTGCCTGATGAGGTGTTCCCCATGTTTCCATCCGCGGTCCTCTTCTTGTTTGCACAGTATTCCTAAGCAAGCGTATCTATTCCTCTGGCGGCAACTCCCGCCCATAAAATCTGTCCCCATCCAGATCTTGCTGCAAAGTCCCAAGTCTCTTTTTCACCTGCCTAATGGTAATGCCCCATTGGCTCCTGGCACCCAGCACAGATCCGGAAAACATCCTATCTCTTTTTCCCAAACATGTCCCTCTGTGAGTTATGTGTTTCTGTAACAAGCACTTACGCAGAATTCACTAATGTGCATGACACTTAGGAGCACCTCTACAATGAAGTCCATGTGTAACAACATGAAAACATGCTTTTAAAGATGAGGAAACTGAGGCCCAGGACTTTTGGCAATGGTTCTGATGTAACAACGTTAGCAGTGTCAGGGCTGTTAAGGCGTCCTACTGCTGCCAGTCATTTGAGCCAAATCCTGGTGATCCACCTAGATCTCTTGCCTTTGCTATCCCTCCTGCTCTCTGTTCAGCCATTGAGGCCTGTTGGGCTTTCCTCTGTCACTTCTCTCCTAGCGGTGCCCACTCAGGCTCAACTGTCACCACACTCTTAGAATCCTCTCCACAGTATCATTTCCATCTAATCCATCCCCCACGTGGTAGCTGTTTAGAAGAGACTCTTTAGAAAAGAAATCTGACCATGTTGCGTATTACCTTGAAGGTTTACAGCCCTTATTCTACAAGAGTTACCTCTAGAAGGCTATCCTTGAACTTTGTGCTCAACTCAGAGCAAAAGATAGGTCCTCCCAGCAATCCCACTTTTGGGAATTCACCCAAAGGATACAAAAACACTAATCCCAAAGGATACATGCACCCATATGTTCATTGCGGCACTGTTCACAATAGCAAAGGTATGGAAGCAACCCAGATGTCCAAAAATAGATGATTGGATCCAGAAGATGTGGTACATACACACAATGGAATACTATTCAGCATGGAAAGCAGATAAACACATGCAATTTGCAGCGACATGGATGGAATTAGAGGGGATCATACTCAGTGAAATAAGCCAGAAAGAAAGAGAAAAATATCGAATGGTTTCACTTATAACAGGACTATAGGGAGGCCGGGTGGGAGAGAG